>PVIA01001339.1:10520-289885 GCA_004024845.1 Tonatia bakeri | reverse complement strand
GATGACATGATAGTGTACATAGAAAATCCGATAGACTCTACCAAAAAACTGCTTGACCTAATAAACGAATTTGGCAAAACAGCAGGATACAAAGTCAATATCCAGAAATCAAAGGCATTTCTGTACACCATTAATGAAACAGCAGAAGCAGAAATCAAGAAAAAAATTCCATTTGAAATAGCAAAAAGAAAAATAAAATACCTAGGAATAAACCTAACCAGAGAGGTAAAAGACCTGTATTCAGAAAACTACATAACACTGAGGAAAGAAATCAAGGAAGACACAAACAAATGGAAACATATACTGTGTTCATGGATTGGAAGAATTAATATCATCAAAATGTCCATAGTACCCAAAGCAATTTGCACATTCAATCCAATACCTATTAAAGTACCAATGGCTTATTTCACAGACATAGAACAAACACTTCAAAAATTTATATGGAACCATAAACAACCCCAAATAACTGCTGCAATTTTGAGAAAGAAGACTAAAGTAGGAGGGATCACAATACCTGACACTAAACTATGCCACAAGGCCACTGTAGTCAAAACAGCCTGGTACTGGCATAAAAACAGGCACATAGACCAATGGAACAGCCCAGAAATAAATCCAAGTCTCTACAGTCAATTAATATTTGACAAAGGAGGCAGCAACATAAAATGGAGTAAAAATAGCCTCTTCAACAAATGGTGTTGGGAGATCTGGACAGCTACGTGCAAAAAAATGAAATTAGAACACCAACTTACAGCTTATACAAAAATAAATTCAAGGTGGATAAAAGCCTTAAGTATAAACCATGACACCATTAAAGTACTAGAGGAGAACATAGGTAGGAAAATCTCAGATATTTCACACAGAAATTTTTTTACTGACATGTCCCCTAGAGCAAGGGACATAAAGGAAAGAATAAACAAATGGGACCTCATCAAAATAAAAAGCTTCTGCAAGCTAAAGAAAGTATCAAAATAAAAAGAGAATCAACTGTATGAGAAAACATATTTGCCAATGATACCTCAGACAAGGGTTTAATCTCCAAAATATATAAAGAACTTACACGACTCCACTCTAAGAAGACAAGCAACCCAATTAAAAAATGGGCAAAGGACTTGAACAAACACTTCTCCAAGGAGGACATACAGAGGATCCAAAATCACATGAAACGATATTCAATATTGCTAGCTATCACAGAGATGCAAATTAAAACCACAATGAGATGCCACTTCACACCGGTCAGAATGACCATCATAAACAAAGCAACAAATAACAAGTGTTGGAGAGGTTGTGGAGAAAAGGGTACCCCAGTGCACTGTTGGTGGGACTGCAGACTGGTACAACCACTATGGAAAATAGTATGGAACTTCCTCAGAAAACTAAAAATGGATCTGCCTTTTGACCCAGCAATTCCACTGCTGGGACTATATCCTAAGAATCCTAAAACACCAATCCAAAAGAATCTTTGCACCCCCATATTAATAGCAGCACAATTTACAATAGCTAAGTGCTGGAAGCAACCTAGGTGCCCATCAGTAAATGAGTGGATCAAAAAACTGTGGTTCATTTACACAATGGAATTCTATGCAGCAGAAAGAATGAAGGAGCTCCTACCCTTTGCAACAGCATGGATGCAACTGGAAAGCATTATGCTAAGCGAAATAAGCCAGGCAGTGAAAGACAAATACCATATGATCTCACCTTTAACAGGAACCTAAACAACAAAACAAAGAAGCAAGCAAAATATAGTCAAAGACACTGAAATAGAGGACAGGCTGACAATGACCAGAGAGGGGAGGGAATTTCAGGGGAAAATGGAAAGGGTTTATAGGAACAAATTTAAAGGACACATGGACAAAAACTAGGGGGAGGGTGGTAATGGGAGAGAAGTGGGGAGGGATGGGTGGGCAGGCTGGAATGGGAGTAAAAGGGAGAAAACTGTACTTGAACAATGATTAAAATAAAATTTAAAAAAGAAAAAAGAAAGCAAAGCAAGCATGAAAAGAGATTGTTCTCATCCCTCCCAGCCCGCGGCACCCACTGAAGGAACTCGCCTGGGCAATATAATTGAGCTCACTGTACTTCCTTGGTCTTGCTTTGCTATACAGTGCTGGAGTGAATGATAGCAAGCGATCTTCTAACAGAGATTGAAAATGATAATCATTGTAAATGATTGTAAATCACCAGAGTAAACGATAACTAGCAATCTTCTAACAAAGCAACTGTCTGAATTCCAGTAATCCTTTAACATCGCATTCTCTCTGGATTAATTGCCGATGTCCCACACTCTTAGCCCTGTATGAGCATCCTTAGGAGAGCCAAACCCTGGCGAATAGGGCCAAAATTCTGCCAGTCTGTTTATTTCATGTTTTCCCACTTGCACAATAAATATTTCATATTTACTTTTCAGGAAAAAAAAAGTTCAAGAATGAATCTCACATAATAGTTAAGCACCCAGATCCCAAAGTCACAACCTCTTACTTCTAATTCCAATTCTACCACTAACTAGATCTATATCTTTGCAGTGCAGTTTTTTAACCTATAAAATTGTAACAAATACATTATCTATCACATAAGGTTATTCTGAGGATTAACTGAGCTATTACATTTTATATGCCATGGAACATGGCATGCATCCAATACATATTTGTTCTTAACATCAAACTTTTCTTGGATCGGTTTTTATTTTCATAACTATAGTAGCATAAATGACTAGAATTCAATGTTTTTCATTTTATCTTATCTACAGGCAAGTAAAGAATAATATAAAAAATACCCTTTTGACTATCATCCAGAATTTTTAAAACATTACTGTATCACATTTGCTTCAAATGTTTTTGAAGAAAACAAACCACACTTTAGTTGAAGGTTTTTACTTTTCTTTCCCTCATCCTATTGCCCTTCTGTGCCCGAGGCAATTGTTGTCACACAGTGCGTATCTTCACATCTGGTCAGTATCTTGTAACACAGCCCTATATCATACATGAAACAACATGTTATTTGTATGATCTTAGTCTTAATATAAATATTACATGAGCAGCACTGTTAAACTTATTTTTTCACTCAAAATTACTGCCTGAGATTTACCTATATTTGAAATATTTGATGTATTTATTCATTTTAACTTTCATATATTATTCTTCCTATGCATATACTGTAGTTCATTCATACTTTATTAAATAGCTTATAATGTTTCACTTTGCAAAATAAGATGCAGCAATAAACACACTTATCCATGTTGCACTGTAAAAACACACAAAAACATTGTTAAGGTTATATAAATAGTTAAATTGCTTTTTTATATTGTCTACACACTTTCAGCTTTACTAAACATTTTCCAATTGCTGTGATATATTATGCACCTTGGACTACATTTGCTTTTGATGTTCCCAGATAAGTGTGTATAGTACAAATCCTTCCCCGTCGTGTCTTACACATCTAATTCTTTTAGTAATTGTTTCATAAAATTTCATGGTATAGACATTGCCACAAGCTTTATAACCATCTCTTACTAATGGAAATTCACTGTGTCAGTTTCTACTATTGCACTATGAATATTCTTATTCATCTGCCTTTATTTGTTGGTACATTTATTTCAAGGAGATAGATTCTAATATTAGGTTAGCATCAAATTCATATCAAGGCTCATTTCTCATAACTCTTTCCCCTATTCTTTAACATTTCTTTATTTTGAAATCATTTATGTTGCCATACAGTCGATGTTTTATCTTTGGTCATATCTTTAGATTAGGTATTTGAGGGATATAATCTCTGAGTCTCACAAAGACACATTTTTTTCCCTCCATGACCAGTAAGCAATATCTTGCCTGTCTGTGGGACTTAGGGTTGCATTCCTTCTAACTAGTCCCCCAGCTGCTGTGTTAACAATCAAAAAACTGACTCCCAGTAATAATCAATTCCTCTGAAAGTAATATGCCCATCATGTCTGGAACTACAGCAATAACTGGTGGGGTTCTTGTGTGTGTGTTTTATTCTTCCAAGAACATGATATATCTCTGCATTTATTTTTGTCTTTTTATCTTCCAACAATGTTTTTATTTTTCAGTGTTATTACCTTATATATATTTTTTAATGTATTCCTAATTATAAAATATTGGAGTTATTTAAAGTGGAATTTTTTAATTTCAATTTCTAAATGTGTGCTGACAGTATACAAGAGTTTAATGGATATTGTCTATTAATCTTATATTTTGTGGCCTTGTCATATTCTAGTGTTTGGTAAGTAAATGCAGTAGGATTTTCTATGTAAACTAATATATCATGTGCCAAAAGGAAGAATTTTTACTTCCCTCTTGGCTATCTTACAAATTTTCCTTTGTGTTCCTCAGTGCAGTGCTAAGAACATCCAGTACAATGTTAAATAGAAATGGTAATAGCAAGCATCCTTGCCTTGTTCCCAATCTTAGGGGCAAAGAGTTCAGCCTTTCAGTATTCAGTACACTAGCTGTAAGTTTTACAAAGATGCCCATCATCAGATTAATGAGGTTCCCTGTTTAGTTTGCTGAGTTTTAAATCATCATTGATGTTGAATTCTGCCAGCTTCTTTCTGCTTTTATTAAATATACCGTATGTTTTTAAACTTTTATGATAATATGGTAAATTATCTCGGTTGATTTTCAACCTGGCACTACTGAGATAAGCTCTGCTTCAACAGTGTTCA
The DNA here is from genome assembly GCA_004024845.1 of Tonatia bakeri. Classification (NCBI taxonomy): domain Eukaryota; kingdom Metazoa; phylum Chordata; class Mammalia; order Chiroptera; family Phyllostomidae; genus Tonatia; species Tonatia bakeri. The sequence goes on along the minus strand of PVIA01001339.1, from coordinate 285,210 downwards.
TCCTTTTCAAATGTAGTTGCATTTTATTTGATGGTGTTTTGTTAAAGATTTTGCATCTACGTTCATTAGGGATGATGGTTTTTAACTTTCCAATTTATAATTCTGTCAGGAATTTAGTATTAGGGTCAAGCCGCCCTCCTGAAATGATCCATGTAGTGTTTCTCCTCTGATTTTTTTAAAAGGTTTTGTAAATTTAACATTGATTTATCTTGATGTTTCAGTGAACACGTGTGTGAGACCATCTGGTTTGGGAGTTTTTATTTGTGGGAAGTTTTTGATAACAAGTTCAATTTAGTTAATAGTTATAAAGTTATTCATATTTTGTTTCCTTTTTCAATTGTGGTAATTTATTTTACAGGAAATTTAGCCATTTTGTCTAAGGTCCATATTTGATTGTATCAACTTCTTCATAATACTCTTTCTATCCCCTTTCATGTTTGTAGGCTCTGTGATAATAACCACTCCTGCATTCTCAATATTGGTAACTTCTCTTTCATCTCTTATTTTCTTGAATTGTCTAGGAAAGGATATTGCAATGTTGTTGATCTTATAATTAGCTTTGAGATTTTCCCTTAACTTTAAAGTATACTGTTAATTTGTGCTCTATTTATTTTCATTCTTTTACTATGTTAAGCTTAATTGTTTTCCTTGTCTAGCTTCTACAGGCAGAACCCTAGGTCAGCAATTTTGGAACTTTTTTTTTCTGTAACACAACCATGTAAGGCTATACATTGCCCTTTGTGCACTCAATCTCACCTAAATTTACCTGCATCTGCACATACCCATGGACAGTAGCACTTCCATCCTTCACATGGATCCTTGAAGACTTCATTTATCCAATTGTTTTCATTCTCTTTCTCCACTGATTCCTAACTCTGAATATACAACAGGAAATTCAAAACTGTTAGGGCCAAGCCCCATTAGTCTAAAATCAACACACTACCTTTTCCTCCCAGATAATATAATTGAAAGAGTAAACTATCTTTACTGACTCCGTTAAGACATGAAGGAGCAGAGAAGAGGAGTCCATAACAAAGAATGCTCACTTCATTTCATAAGCAAAGGGTACTGAAGTAAGGGGAAAAGTTGCATTTTCGAAAAATGACTGGACAGAACGTGAAAGAAGGTTGGATGGGGCATGACTGCAGGGAGAGTCCACGTTACAAACACAGGGATGTACCAGTAATTCAGGAATGGGACTTAAGAAAGAGTATTAGCATTAAAGATGTGAAAAGCACAAAGATTTGAGAGATAATAGGGAAAAAGTTATGACAGTCAAGAACTCTCTCAGATTTTTGGTTAATAAAATACTTTCTTTGTAGGATTAATGTAAAGACTTTTTAAAATTCACCTATTAAAGCATTTTGTAGATGAATAAATATTAGCAGTACTTAATTAGGCATATATAGTGTCTCATACTTAAAGTATATTAATTTTTGAATTAGAAACTTTTTCTTATCAACACAGGGATGAAAATATGAATAGAAACTGTGTAGGAGTCTGTCTCTTTCTATTATTTCAATAGCCCAGAGTCCAGCTTATACTGAAACTGCTTTGCTTCTGGAAACTTCCATTTTCCCTCTACTTAATACATGGTGCAGTAGAACAAAACTTGAATTTGGAAACAGAAGAAAGAAATCTAAATCTTTGCTATATCCCTGGCAACCTATGTGATGAGAAGAAATTCAACTAACCTATCTGAAAGTTGACTGAATTTCCTGAACTGCCAAAGGGATGAGAATCGCCATCACCTGAGTTTTGAAAGAGGGGAGTGGGAACAGGCTGAGCGGTCGGACTTGCAAGGATATGCACTTTGCACAGCATGGGCTCTGCTCACAGAAGATGCTTGGAACACATTCTCTGTGTTTCTATCAAAATTTTCTTACATTTATGAAGTTTAAAAACCTGGACTTAATTCAACCAAACTTCACTAAGGTGATGGGTGCGTTCACATGTATTTATACTTTTCTTAATCTACAAACATCCTATGCTTGTATTCGTTTAACTACTCCTAGAGTGAAAAATCATTTTAGTTCCTTGGTTGCTTCTTTGCCTTTAGCAAGACTTCTTTATTGAAGTGAAAAAAATCAAAACTGCACGCAGAATTCAAGAACAAAGCAGCAGGTTCATTTTCTTTTCATTTTCATTTTTTTATTGTTGTTCAAGTACGATTGTCTCCACTTTCCCCCCACCACTCTCTCCCACCCCGCTCACCCCCACCTCCCACCCTCAATACTACCCCCCTTTGGCTTTGTCCATGGGTCCTTTATACGTGTTCCTCAACAACCCTTGTCTGAGGATACTCGAGGGTTATTCTTTTATTCAGAGAAAATCTTCTGGACCAACAGTAAATGAAAGAATCTTTTCCTGGCTCTATACAGCACTTTGAAAGGTCTTAATTTCATCTGTTTGGTCTGAATTATTTTTGACTAGAAGTAAAACGTTTGCTTGCCCGCCTGCCCTCAAATTCATCCACCCCAGTTCTGAGCACTCCACAGCCTCGGGAGCAATTGCTGAAGTTTATTCCCATTAGCTTGGGACTTCTCAGCTCAGAAGGCCATCCTTTCATCTGCAAACTTGATCATCCCATTAAGTGCTCTTTCTTCCAGAGCTTTTATATTAAAAGATAGCTAAATAAGGCTGCAAAGCCCTAGCACTGATCCCTGGAGAATACCACTCTTAATAACCAGCAAGTCACAGACAAAATTCGTTCCTAAACTTATTTCTCATTTTTAAAAGCTAGTTGCAGCTTAATGGCCAAATGCTTCTCCCAGCTTCATGATAACTGCATTTATAAAATGTATTCATATTGAATCTGAAACCTTAGCCCAAAGAGGCTGGTGTCCAGCTAAAAACAAGGGACAAATCTTCAAAAATCAGAAACCACAGTCCAGTGGAGCACTCACAAAAATTAGAGAAGTGTATACTGCATCTTTGATTACAAACATTCCATTATGGAAAGACAGTAATCATATCAGCTCCCTGAGTTTTATTTCTTCATCTACAAAAGACAGTTCATAACACCTATCTCACTGTAAGAGTGTACATGTATCTGTGTGCCTAGCTCACAGTAGGCTCTATGTTTTAAATTAATAAATGAAACGATGGAAGGCCAATGGCATCGATGAAGAATCACTGTTCCTGCCTAATACCTGAGAAAAACAAGTATGTTTTTTCTTACTCATTAATCTATGTAACAACATAGATGAGGTCACTTCTCTTCAATATGTTCTTACAGAAAAGACAAGAGATGGTTAGATACAGCCTAGAAAAGAAATACAGATTCACGGAATTCTTAGCAGAACCTATAGCTGCTAAGGTGCCAACCCAGAGTCTTATGAGCATGACTTGAGTGATTCCAGTGTGGATGATGTTCACTTCAAAATGAATTTGTAACTATGGGAACAATATAACCTTTGGGAAAGAAAGGATTTAATGGTATCACAAGTGCACTGCAAATTGAAACTACACTTAACATCTTTAAACACCTTATAGGTGTGAAAAATCATTTGGAGCTATGTTGGAATTTTGCATCATACGAATGTACGTTTATAGCCATCAAGACATTGGTAAACAACAGAAAACTGAAGAGTTCAATTCAAATGTTACCTCATTAAGCCCTTCCCAGCATCTTCAATCAAAATTAGTTGCTCCATCCTTGGTGATAGTATAGCTCTTAGAGATTAATTCAAACATGACATCTGTTCTTACAGCTATTTATATTCATAAATGCTTCTCTCAATAGATAGTTATAAGGCAAGGGCTCTAGCTAATTTACATTTTGTCTCTATTCTATGATGTTTCTAATGGAAGGCTTTGCTTGCATTACATATTTAATACATATTACTTGAATTTTAGTAAGTATACAAATTTTGACTAATGACATCATTGTGTTAGTTATTAAGCTATTGTTTTATTCAATGTATTGCAGTTCTTAGACTGCCTTTAGAATATTTAATTTTCTACATGTTTTTTCTTTTTAAAAATATCAGGTTTACTGAGGTACAATTTAGCATATAGCAAAAAATCACTCTTTTTGATGTACAGTTTTAGGAGTGTTAAAAAGTGTCATCATAATCACCACCACAATCAAGACACAGAATATTTCCAATATACACACAAAATTTCCCTTGTATCTCTTTGTAATCAATGTCCTCAACCCAACCTGAACACTGAAAACACCTATTCTATTTCATTCTAGTTTTGCATTTCAAGATTGTCATACAAACAAAATAATTCTGTATGTAGTCTTTTAAAAATATTTATTTTTAGAGAGAGGTGAAGGGAGGGAGAAAGAGAAGGAGAGAAAGCATAAATGGGCAAGAGAAACATTGCCTCTCACACGCTCCCAGCTGGGGACCTGGCCCACAACCCAGGCGTGTGTCCTGATCAGAATCAAACAGGCCACCTCTCAGTTTGTGGGACGATGCCCAACCCACTCAGCCACACTAGTCGGGACGCACAGCATTTAGTGTTTCCTGTCAGGTTTCTTTCACTTGACATAATACTTTTAAGATCATTTTATGTTATTGCATGCATCAGTAGTTCACACCTTTGACTGCTCAACCGTATTCCTTAACATGGATGCTCCACAGTTTCATCTGTTCACAAGTCAATAGACACTTCGATTACTTCTGGTTTGGGACCATTACCAAAACAGCTGCAATAAAAATTTAAGTATGTGACTTTGTGTAGTCAGATTTTTTATTTCCTCTAAATAAATACCTAAAAATGGTATTGTTGAGTCTTAAAATGTACACTTGACATTATAAGAGACCGAAAAACTGGTTTCCAGTGTGGTTGTACCGTGTTGTTTTCCTACCAGCAACATACAGTCAGTCCTCTGCGTTCAAAGTCTCCCTACTCAAATTCAACCAACCTCAGAGCGAAAATATTCCAAAAACAGTTACATTGTTGCTGACACGTCCTATGGAGTTAGGCCTATGAGAGTTGCATCTGTACTGAACATGTACAGACTTTTTTCTTGTCATTGTTCCCTAAAGACAGTATAACAACTATTCACATAGCATGTATGTGTAGTAGATGTTATTAGTAACCTAAAGATGATTTAAAGGATATGAGTGGGTTATATGCAAAAACTATGCCATTTTATATAAGGGATGTAAGCATCCTTGGATTTTAGTAGGGGGTCGGGGGGACCCTGAACTAATCCTCTGATGATACAGAGAGAGGACCGTATATGAATCCTAGTAGTTTTATATCCTCATAAAAAGTTGGTTTGTCATTGTTTTTAAAATGTTAACCATCTTAATAGATGAGAGCTATGTTAGTTTTCTAGGGCTGCCATAACAAAATACCAGCCTGGGTGACTTAATAGAAATGTATTTTCTCAGTTGTCTTTTATAATGTATGACTTCATAGTTTATGATTTTATGTGAAGTCCTCACTTAGTTTAAGGTTACACAAATTTTTCTCCTATACTTTGAGAAGCTTTATGGTGTTAGGTTTTACATTTACATCTACAGTTCAATTTAAGTTAATTTTTCATGTGTTGAAGTTCATTTTTTTACCTATGATGGCCAATTGCTCATTTGTTGGAAAGATTATACTTTTATCATTGAAATATCTTGATGACTTGGTAAAAAATGAAATTAGCTATGTGTAGGTCTATTTCTGGACATTCTTTTTTGTTACAAAGATAACAAAATAGAATGCTTGTCTATCCTTTTCCCCATAACACATTGTCTTAATTATTCTCTCTTTATATTAAGACTTGTAAATCAAGAACTAATATCCTCTGTGCTCATAGTTTTCAAAATTGTTTCATTATTTTAGGTGTTTTTGCATTACTGTATGAATCTCAGAATCAGTTTTTAAACTTCTACAAGAAAAAAAATCTGCTGGAATTTTTATTAGAACTGTTTTTAATAGGCAGACCCATTTCAGAAGGATTAGTATCATAATAATATTGAGATTTTTGAAACATAAGCATGTCATATTTATTCAATTCTCTTGTCTCCTTAGATAACTACCACTAATATTTCCTAGTTTTTAGCATGCAATTTTTACACGCGTTGAGTTAGAAATACCCCTAAATATGTCATGACTTCGATGCTGCTGTAAACAATTGGCAGATTTTTTTTACATTTCAATTTCTACCTCTTTATTTCTGATAGTATACAGGCACATAATCAATTTCCATATGTTGACCTTATATCGTGAGACCTTGATAAAATCATTTATTTATAAATTCTTCAGGGTTTCCTATACAGAAATCATGCTATTGTTGAGTAAAAGCCATTGCATTTCTTCTTTTAACACACACACACACACACACACACTCTTCTGCACAGTATCATTGTAGGAATTAGCCACTTCCCTGACTTGCTCAAATTTAGACAGTTTTTGCTTCTATACATTCCCAAATAGTAATGGATTTTTTGTCTTAGATTAGGGATTTTTTTTAAACAGATGGACTTGGTTTCTAACCTTCCCCAGGAAACACAGGATGTTTGCCTAAGCATTATGGGTTGGAGCATGTGCAGCAGCATCCCCAGCCCACCCACCAGCCCCAAAGTGGCCAGAGGCTTTAAGCTTTTACTTTGCAGAAGAAAGGAAGGGACAGATATAGGTGGGACTCTTTACCAGTCTCCCTCTTGCCTCAAGCACAATCACACCATTCATGCCTGCTCCATGGAGAAGGGCTGTGACTCCTCCGGTCCCAATATTTGATGTGGTTTCCAGGTGAAAGTTTATGGGGTAAGCCTGACAGTGATTATGAGCTCCTCTTCTGCTATTCCAAGTTAACACAAACCCGCATTTGGCCTTTAAAAATTGCAAACTGGTGCAGCCACTGTGGAAAACAGTGGGCAGGTTCCTCAAAAAATTAAAAATGGAACTGTTTTATGACCCAGCAATTCCACTTCTGGGCATTCATCCAAAGGAACTCAGAACACTAATTTGAAAAGATTTATGCACCCCTGTGTTCATTGCAGCATTATTTACAACAGCCAAGGAGACATGGAAGCATCAACAGACAACTGGACAAAGATGTGGTACATACATACGATAGAATAGGACTCAGCCATGAAAAGAATGAAATCTTACCATTTGGCAACATGGATGGACCTAGAGGGCATTATGCTAAGTGAAGTAAATCAGACATAGAGAGTCAAATACTTATAAATTTCACTTATAAGTATTAGATTCCTTATATAAGGAATCTAAAATACAAATAAAAGAACAAAATATAAAATGCAAATAAAAGAACAAACAAAATATAACTTATAAATTTCACTTATGTAAGGAATCTAAAACACAAATAAAAGACAAAATACGAATTTTCAATTCATAACAGATACAGGGCACACACTGATGGTTGCCAGATGGGAGGGGGGTTGAGGGGCTAAATGAAAAAGGTGAAGGGATTAAGAAGTACAAGTTGGCAGTTACAAAATAGTCACAGGGATGTAAAATACAGGATAGGGAATTCAGTCAATAATATTGTAATAACTATGGTGCCAGGTGGGTACTGGACTTATTGGGGGGATTACTTCATAAATGATAATAAGTGCCTAACCACAATTCTGTATACCTGAAGCTAATATAAAATAGTATTGAATATCAACAGTAATTAAAAAATAAAATTTTTTTAATTCATTAAAATTTCAGTTGACTTTTTGTTATCGACTTGTATAGTATGTAACAAGACATATAACCTATTGACATGCTGTTCTTGATAATAAAATTTTCAGCTCTGACAAAAATCTTTGTTGTCCACATAAAACTCAATAATGTGATTTCTCTTAGCATTTTGTGATAACATATGTGTCAAACAATGAAAATAAACTTCCCTTCTACTGACAAATATCTATTATGATATTTACTAAGTCCTGGGGCTTCATATTTAAATTTCCTCCTAAAATACCTGGAAAATAAGTAAGGAAATGTGAAAGAAAAAGTTTCCAAAGGATCTGGACCAAAATAAGATCAAGGCTTATTTCTAGGAATAGAAGAGTTATTTCTTAGCCACTATGATTCATGGTGCAAATAAAACTGTTGCATTAAAAAAAATTAAATCTTCCTACTGCATTTTACAAGTAAACCAGAACAAAATCAAACAATTTATCAAAAACTGCATACACTTCTACTCCTAGGATAATCACAGCCCACTTGTAGTGATGAAGTGGCCTTCTCTCTGTTTCTTCACATCGCCTTCCATCTGCGCATGTCTGTGTCCAGCTTGCCCCTTACCCATACTGGACTAAAGCCCATCCTAACTGTGTTTGACCTCATCTTAACTTAATTAGATCTACAAAGAGCCTTTTTTAAAATAAGATCAGATTATGAGATTCTGAGTAGACATGAATTTGATGGGAGAGGTGGGATAATATTCAACCCAGTACAACTATATTTCTATGAAATCATAAGATCAAAACTTTTTCAATTCATAACAGAACAATATCAGAATATAAGTTGGATAACACATCTTACCGTTATTTAAAAAATCCTGGCAAAGATTTCAAAGATGTGAGTGATCCTCTTATGTACCTCTTCAGTCCTCATTCTTCCATTCAAATATTTGTTCTTTTATTTAAAAATGTATATTGTTGTGTGTATATTACATCTATTGTACTATGTGAGGTGAGAGAAAATATTTATGAAGTCTTCTGGAGACTTCCGCAGAGAATTCTTTGTTATTGTCTTGGGTTTTATTATTGTTTGTTTGTTTTATGGTACTACCATAAACTCTTTTGCACTTGACTTATATAGGAAAGAATGAAGTCTGAGGAAATAATAGCATCCATTCCCAAAATGAAAAGGTAGAACTATCCTGTAGAAACAAAGCTGAGAATTAGACATAAAAAAGCAGCGTTCTGGCCCCAATTACTTTATTCCTGAATCAGCCCAAACCTGAAATTCGACAGCTATGTCTCTAATGTTATTTTTAAGCCAAGCAATCTCCATAATTATTTAAGTTTAATTTTAGATTCCTGTTTCTTGAAACATGTGATCTATAAAAATTTACTTAATTTAAACTCTCAAAATAATAAAATCATTATGTCAATTAGCATATATTGCTTTTTGGTAAATATATTATTGTTTTGTGAAGTGTGTCTCTAATTCCATATAGAAAATGTAATGTAAAAACATCTGTTTCCCTGGATTGCCCAATTATAAGTATATTTGAAACCAATTGCTGAATTTGAATTTTTTACCACAGGCTACAGTTGTGTTTGTTTAAAAACATAAACACTAGGTAGCATTATTCCAATAGTGGTGTAGGTTATTTTTTTACTATAAACTTCATTTTTATTTGCCTAAGTAATGATGATAATAAATAGTGTATGTTAGTCTCTGTGAGGTTTTTAGTAAAATCAGTGCCTTCAAATTATTTTGAAGTGCAGGAAGCTGAATTTATGAAATATTTATGAGAAATCACATCATGTCTACAGAGGTTCTCAGCTGTGACTACAGCATATGGTTTATAAATTGAAACAGGTGTGAGAGAACAGGTGGTCACAGCTAAGCCAGAGAAGGATTGGAATTTACCATGGGAAGCAACATGATAAAATACCACCACTGGCACTGAAGGCAACTGTGCTGATTTGACAACAGAAGCCAAAAGATGCTCGCAGAGGAGAATACTATGACCACCCCGAAGTGCATGGGTTCACCTACTCAGATCTCACACATGCAAGTTAGGAAGCGGTCTGTCGTTCACCAGGGTGAGTGAATGCAAGTGAATCTTAGTGAATCTGGATAGCTCGCAATTTAATTGCATTAACAGAAAAAAGAATAAACCCTTCCTCTTACCTCTTATAATACAAAACTAGTTCAAATAAGGTCTATGGCCACTTTCATCTACATTACATAACACCATCTCTAAGGATAAGGCCATATATGCTGTCCTGCATCTACATGCCTCAAGCATCGGAAAAATACCCTTTTACTGAAGTGGGTGGGTATAGCATCCTCCTGCTATTACAGCAAATGCCTTTAAGATAGGCCATGGTAAAATTCCATGTTATGTACAGAATAAGGCTGACAAAAGACAGTATTTCCGAGTTTTAACCTTCCTCCTCACTGCCAGTACCTAATTCTACATTCAGCCGAGCTTAGTCCATACTAATGGAAAGGAACCAAGCAACAAGAGCTAAAATAAAAAAAGTTTTGCTAAATGGATTTGGAAAAGCGTCTGTACTCACATTTATACAAGACACCTTATAATCTTATAGAGATTCACAAAGTTTCAAATCAAATACCTTATGGAATTATATTTTAAATGACACTGAATAAAACTAGAGAGTCACCCATCTTTCTCACCTGCTTCTCATCCACACCCTGGTATTCATTCAAGTGAGAACCGACACCACTGCCTGGAAATGTGCAAAATCTCAGGTAAGTGGAACGACCCTTCTTTATTCCTTTAAAATTCTTTCTATAATTAGCAGGCTTGTCTCAACGTAACTTGAAAGGCTGATTTTTAGAACAAAAGCAAACAGAGCAGAGCGAACAGTAGCAAGGGGTGTTATCATCACATACCCACCAAAGGGAAAGCAGATGCAGTGGATGCACAGCATTCAGCTCGAGCCCAGACACGCGCGCATGTACATACTCGTGCACGTACTTACGTACAGACTCGTGCACGTTCTTACCTACATACATACACGTGCACACACGCACCCACCCACACACAGCACGTGCTTTGAGATTGAACATCCCTCCTTCTTCACTGGGGAGTTAAAAGCTCAGAGTTCTCAGGTGATTCCTGTGTCCCAAACAATTGCCCCCACGCAGGTGTCCAACCCGTGACCCAGGATAGATATGAGTGCGGCCCAACACAAAATCGTAAATTTACTTGAAACCGTTTTTTGCTCATCCGCTTTCATTAGTGTTTTTTGTATTTAATGTGTGGCCCAAGAGAACTCTTCTTCTCCCAGTGTGGCCCGGAGATGCCAAAAGTTTGGACACCCCTGCTAGGATAAAGAGAGTGTCTTCCTCGACATAACAACCCTTCAGACAGGCATTCCACCTCCCAACAGGCCTCAGGGGCCTTCTGAGCCCTAGAACTCCCTCCACTGTGACCCCAACATAGCCTAGGGTGTCCCTCTACCCATTCCTGCAAGCTTCACTTTGTCACAGATGTTGACTTCCAGGGCACCACTACCCAATAAGCTCCCTATGTGCAGATTTCTCTCAGAAGCTAGAAATCACAGTCTGCAATAGTTAATGCCAGAAGTGGTCCAAGGAAGCAGGCTCTACGACCTACAGCTGCCCACAAGGATGCCTTTATTGGTAACTAGCAGAATGCTGGTATCTCTTGGCATGTAGTGCCACTGAAACTTGTTAAACTTTTACTGTTAGCAACTGGTATGTGCTGGAAGGCAATGAGCTGCTGAAAGTAAGTATCAGCCTTTTAAGAAACACATCAAGGTTTCTTAACAATTGAATTGGATTACTATTTTGAGGGAAATTGATAATGTGGAAGAAAATATGAAAGACAATGTGATTCCTAAGAGATCTCCTTGACAATACATAAAGAGACCCCTATATGATGAAGCCAGAGGGCAGAAAATAATGATATTTAATCATAAAAGTAGCAGAATCTCAGAGAGGGTTAAGAAGATTGAATTCTTATCCCTGACAGGTTGCATGCACCAACAGAGTTTCCATATAAAATATGGAGAACTATGGAATTAGGTACTAGAACACGTTGTTGCTATGAGCCAGGTGGAGATATTAAGGGCACTTCTCAATCTATGCAAACAGAAGAAATTAAGGAAGGCTAAGAGTAGCCACCACAATGAAAAGTTTCAAAACCTTGTCTAGTTTCTGAATTTGAGCCAGTTTTCAGACTCAAAACCCATGTACTAAAGCTGTCAAGTTTCTGGAAAGAAGGACCTTGCAACACTATGGCGAGGATATGTGACATTATTCCTCCATTCCTTCTTCAAAGGAACCTCCCACCATTGACCCCAGGAACTATTCAATGGGGAATGCAGAATGCCCAAAGATGTGAAGGATTGTCATACACAAGGTTCAAACTGGCATGACAATCAAGGACCCCAAGTGTTACAGTACAAAAGAGGGGTCCAAGGGCAGCTGAGGCAATATACTATTACCCAAAAGGAACCCCCCAAGTTTGTTATGTCTGCTGCCAGAGGAAAGACATCTCTCAATGCCAGAGATCAGTGAAAAGGAAAGGAATTTATTATTCATTTGAAATAACACAAACTAAAGTTCCCCACATATGCACACAGTCCTCCCAGCACCCTCCACATGGCAAAAGGGAGCACTTCCAAAGGCTCGTGGTCCTGACTCTCACCCAAGTTTCATGGTCCCAACCAAGACACCAAAGCTGCATGGTCCTAAACAGACGCATGGTCCCAAAAAGAGAGATGCCCAATGGCTGCTGTGCCTCCATTTAAATCCCAGCGCTAATCTTCCTCTGCAGCCCCATTTCCGGCTCCTCTCACAATTGGCCACAGCTGCCAGCATTCTGGGCCAGTGTGCCCTGTGATGTGGAGCCAATCATCTCCAAGCTCTTCTGGACCCTATTACAAATCCCTATTTAGGGCTCCCCTCTTGGCTGCACCCTGTTACACAAGTACCACCAGTTCCAAGTATCATCAGTGGATGACAAAAGTTATCCACTCCATTTAATGAGCCCACCTGGCACTAAATTTCCTAGTCCCCAAGTAACTTGAATGGATATACCCGGTGGCCTGCGGCAACTGCACTGGCTCTTTGTCCTGTGAGGTAAGAACTATCACAGTGGGGAAGGTCAAGTGGCAGCCTCTAAAAGCACTCCCTTACCAGCCAAAAGAAAAAAATTAATTATCACGTCCTGGAGGAAATGGTAGAGGTTAGTGTTATTCCTCGGGTGGTGATGCACATTTACTTCTTGCCTCTGGCTCCTGAAAATGCCAGGTGGGTTCTGGAGGATGGCATTGACTACTCCTGTTTCAGTCATGTAGCAACCCGACTGCAGTTGTATGCAATGAGGAACCTTTGCTGGAGCATATTAACGTAGCAATGAGTGATCTTGAAAATCCATTGTATTCCATCCTTACCAAGAATGAAGATCAAAAATAGTATTTCTAAGTATTTGCTTAAAACAGGTAATAGTATACCTTTTCATTGCAGGCCTATAGTAATACTCCTTTGTGGTAATAAATAGTTCAAAGGGAACTGTACCAAGGGGAAACCCCACAGATCAGTGACTTCATCTTACTTAGACCAGGTGAATGAGAAGGGGCACGTAGGTGATGAATCTTAGAAGACAAATACCCTACAGAAGAGGGGAGAAAATCCCTGTATCCGTGAAGTGTGGTGCAGGTATGGAGTTCTGGAACATGCCAGGACATCATCTCCACTGAAGAGGATACATTTTTGCATTTCGCATCTTCTGTCACTAAGAATGAAGTATAATACCTGTCAGGCCTCTCAGGTTTTAGAGGCAGTATGCTCCAACTCTGAGAATACTACTGTGATTCATACCTCAGGTGACAAAATGCTCTCAACTTCTAAATAGAACCTAGGAGGAATGTGGCCTTGACTCTGGTGCATGAAGTCTTGCCAGTATGGTCCCATGACCCAGCAGAGCAGTGTTGGAGGTATCTGTTGGGATAAGAGGTGGTCTGGAGTTTATGCCGAGCCCTAAAGAGAGACAATAGCACAGACCAGTGATTTTCAACCTCTTTCATCTCATGGCACACATAGACTAATTACTAAAATTCTGCAGCACACCAAAAACATATAGTTTTTTGCCGATCTGACAAAAATTAGGTATAATTTGATTCATTCACAGCAGATGACTATTGCTGTGTCGGCTGTTATCATTTATTTTATTTGACAATCTAAGGGAAAATAGGTCAGGTATTGTGTGTCTTAAAACTTCTTGTGGCACACTGGTTGAAAATTGCAGGTATAGACTACTAAATTCTGATTAAAGTTTACACCATCTGTAGCAGAGAATCATATACCTTTTGACACAGAGTTTTTGACATCATCCTAGGTCAGTCCCAGAAAAAAATGGGGTAATCAACTATGGGAAACCAAGTCAGCCTTTGGTTAGAACTTCCCATCATCTTCTATAAGTGTGTGCATATGTGTGTATGAGCACGTTTTGAGAAAGAGACAGAGAGAGAGAGAGGATAAGAAAGACTGATTGATTGATTTTATGACTTGGGGGACTATCAAGGCAAGTCAGAAATCCATAGACCAGATTTCAGGGGAGATAGTTGTAGGGGAAACAGACTCAGTCAGGCTCCCTCACTGGGCCAGACAAGCAGTATTCCCATAACCTTGGAAATGGGCCGGCATGCTCAGAGTCACGCTTTGTTACGTAATAACTTGGCACCCTTCCAGCTTTCTGTGCAGACAGTGTATAAGGGAGTTCAGACTTCCCACAGCTCGACTTGCAGCTTGCAGCATGCATGGATCATCCCACCCAAGAAGTAAAGCATGTCAGACATCCCAACAGCTCCACGAACTTTCTTCCACCTGCCCAAATCCTGGGTGAACCTGCCCAGCCTTGAAAGGCTGCAAGACAGTAGCTCAAAATTTTCAAGCAATAGCTGAGCCTTCAGTCCACAGAAAATGTTTTCTTCCTCATGGAAATCTGTTCTGTTCTCGAAGCCTTTGAGTTGATTAGATCCAGCCCACACAGAATATGTAGGATAATCTCCTTTATTTAAAGTCAGCTGATCAGATGGTAATTATACGTACAAAATATTTCCAAAGCAACACCTAGACCAGTGTTTGATTAAGTAATGTGTGTGACCATAGCCTAGCCCAGTTAACACAAACTAACCATCATGCTTAACTGTTGCTGGCCCACTGTTTCATAAGGTCAAGTGTTGAGCAGAGGGAATTTATAGTATAGAAGTGGTTCATTCGGAATTGCACATGAGCAGGGTAGCCAAAACCTCCCTGTCATCCACCACTGTTTTATCAGTAAGTCACCTTTAAATGGACTTGGTTGTGCTCTAGCCCCACTCAGAGGTAGCCCCGAGTTCTACCTCTGAGAGAGAGGGAGTTCTCTCAGTGGATAGGTATTTGGGTGGTTAACCTGGCCACCCACTTTGCATAGAAAGAGAAGAGGCTACTTTTTAGAATGTATATAGATTTATGAACATTGGTGAATGGCTTGGCTTAGAAGGATTCAGATGAAAGGCCAATGAAGATTGTGAAATGAGCACATTGAAAATAGGCATGAACTGTAACAATCTTGGCATCACATGTCAAGACCATCAGAAAACATCCACTGGGGAAGAAGCATTAGATGACTATTGAGTAAATAGATTGATAAGGTCCATTGACATTCAGAATCTGTCCATCAGCTGCATCGGTGCTGGCACAGTGGGTCCCTGAACTGGGTAGTCTTAGTTGCCAAAGAAATTTGGCTCCAAACATACAGGCCCTCTCTCCCCAAAGCTGGTTTAACCACTGCTGCTTTCAACCACCAGCAATTAAGACCCATGCTAATAAATTCCTCACTATGACCTTTCCAGGAGTCTAAATGGCCACTTGGTGGAAGACTCTCCATTAGAGACATCTAGTCAGGAAGGAACAATTTGTTCTGACTGGTATTGACACATATTCTGGGTATGGTTCTGCCTTTCCTTCCAGAAGGAACTAAGCTAGCACCATTATTCAAAGATTAATGGATTATTTGGTCTGCTGACAGAGGATCCCAAATAACTTGGCATCAAAGCCATTTTATAAGAAAAGAGGTACAGACATGGGCACACCAAGCTGGAATCCAGGTTCCTATCCCATTATTTACCACCTTGCAGCTGCCGTCTTCCTAGTGACTGCCTTCATCTCAAGAGAGAGTCACCTGTCCAAAGTCATACTCCTTTCTCAGAGCAGCCTCCATTTAATGACTGGTCAATGCAGGAATACAAAGACCCATGGCTTGGTTAAAACCATTATTGTTACTCATCTAGCCTAACATCTCCCTGAGCCCAGTCCTGTTTTATTCACTCTCCTCACACTGTTGTTGATCCCAAGAGTAATGCTGAATAACATTTCTGCATGTAAGTATCTACCTCATAATCTGCCTGTTGGAAAACCCAGTCTGTCACAGCAGGTTTTCACAAAACTGTACAACTTAGCTTCAGAAAGGAAAAGTCTTCACTTTGTAGCCACAAAAATTGTAGATCTTATGTAAGTGTTCTTATCACAAAAAAAATTAATAATAATAATTTTAAAAGAGTGCAAGAAGAAACTTTTGGAAGAGATGGATTTGATCACGGCATAGGTTGTGAGACCACAGTTACAAAAAATAAAGTAAGAATGATTAAAATAAAGTAAAAATTCCTATATTTAAAAATATTAACTAAGCCCTGGCTGGTGTAGCTCAGTGGATTGAGTGTGGGCTGCGAACCACACATCGCAGGTTCGATTCCCAGTCAGGGCACATGCCTAGGTTGCAGGCCATGTCCCTCAGCAACCGTACATTGATGTCTCTCTCTCTCCCCCCCACCCTTCCCTCTCTAAAAAATAAATAAAATCTTTAAAAATAATAATAATAAAATAAAATAAAAATAAAAATATTAACTAAAATCTTTGTTGTGGTATTTACTTATAGATATTAGAAAACTATTTACTTATTATATGCAAAAAAGATGATGCAATCATAAAATAGTAACTTGTAAACTACTTCCTAAAATAATGTTAATTTCATGGGGATCAAATTATCAAACTTTTAAATATAAAGTAAATATAGACATTAATTTAGCATCTATCAGTGCTAGAATGGCCATTACCTAAAAGACTATATACTAAGCCTTTAAGAAGCTCATACACAAACACAAGTGAAAGCCCTACAAAAATAAAAATAGTTAAAATGTACTGAATACATAATATATGCCAGGTAATATCACCTAGGAGCATTACATACATTATATAATTTATTTTTCTGGGTAACTATGAAGCGTATGAACTATTAGAATAAGGAAACTGAAGGATTAGAAAGGTTAAATAACTTGCCCAAGGTCATAAAATTAGCAACTGGCAGAGCTGGGGTTAATTACATTTGTAGTTGCCTAAATTTGAAATGATGCCTTTAAATATTATGCAGAAACTATAATGAAAAACAGAGTGCATTTAAAATAATTAATATATATATGCTAACTATGTAATGCAACAGAATACAATGTACGCTGGTGAATACAATTCAGTTTGTGAAATGTACAAATTATCTTTCAAAATTTGCCACAAAAAAATCTTTTGTTTTACAAAGACAAAAAGAGAAGTTCATAATTGCTTTTACCAGTAATTTATGTACTTGGAGGATTTTAAAGTCAACCTCTCAAAAGTAGTCACATTTTGATATATTGAATGCTTGCTGAAACATTAATTTTTTGAATACCCAGCCTAAATTTTTACCAGCCAATTAACAACATCGTGCCAGGATCTTGCATCTCTCTCGCGGCAGAAAAATAAACAAAATTTATCACTCATGGACAATACTTCCCACTTCAAGAAAACTATAATACACTTTGCAAAAGATGTGTGTTGGGTCTAAAGGTCACTTGGAACTTCACTTAAATAATGTCCCTAGAGAATGTTTACCAAAACGCAGACATTTTATAAAAGCCCTAAAGTGCTTTTGGGTTTTCAGACAATGGCCTTGAATCTCACACTTCACAAATATGTAGTTACATTGCATTTTAAGAGAATAGCAAATCATATTTCAACCATTGTTAACCCTTCCAAACCTTTCCTGGTCTATAGAAGGCAGATTACCATACCGGAATGTCCATCATTGTAAATAATTGAGGCTGCTGGTGCTTGTATTTTGATTGTTTTGATGGTTAGCTGATTCATGACAAAGTAAATCATGTCATCGCTAGTAACCTGTGATAATAAATTATTGCAAACTCTAAAAAATTCAACAATTCTCCATTGAACTTTTATTTTACTGTGAGGCCTCTTGTGACTGTTGCTGATAAAGTATTGAACAAACCATGCACTCCCAGCCTCCATTAACATTATATTCTAGTCCGATGGAGTTACAGAACATAAATAAATGAAGAATCAAATTCCAGAATGGGATAAACTACAATGAAAATAAACACAGTGATGTAGAGAAAATAACACATTAATTGATTTACTCATAATCTCTTCTGAATTTGAAGTTCTGACTTTATATCTAAGAACTCAAATCAGATATTGCCACCTTCTAAATATCACTCTAGATATTGTAAGGTAGTATTTTGAAATGGCACATGAAAACTACATTAGTTTGCTAGAGTTGACATAAAAAAATACTCTAGACTGGGTGGCTTAATGACACAAATCTATTTTTTCATAGTTTTTGGAGGTTAGAAGTCTCAGATCAAGTGGTTGGCAGGGTTTCTTTCTTCCGAGGCCTCTCTTTTTAGCTTCCAGATCGCCACTTTCTCCTGTGTCTTCATGAGCTTCTTTCTCTGGGTACACACATCCCTGGTGTCTCCTTTTGTGGAGCCCAGTTTTCTCTTCCAATAAAGACAACAGTCAGATCAGAGTAACGCCCAGCCTAAGGGTCTCACTTTAACTTCATCACCTCTGTAAAGGCCTGTGTCCAGATACAGCTGCATTTTGATGCACTGGGCGTTAGGGCTTGAACATAGGAATTTTGGGGGGTATAATTTAGCTCATAACAAACCCAATATATTTTTATTACAGTCAAGCAGAGCCAGAGCATTTTATTAAGGATAAGGAAATACTATGGGGATAGAGAGGGTGAGGAATAACAAGAACAAATGCAAATGCATGCAGAAGCAGAGAGAAGTAGACTTTTCAAAGGAATTCTATGTACATGATCTTGTATGTTTTTACAGCTAGTAGTTGGCTTGAATTATACCAGAATCATGATCCCTGAACTTCTAAAGTCGAGGTTATTCCCAACATTTAGGCATGTTCCAGCTATTGAAGTAGCATGTATCATATACAACTCCAGCTGGTCAAGTTAGAAGGATAATATTAATTAGTCCTTATCTAAAAATAGGACTGAGTCTGACCTAAGACTTGTTACTTACCAGTGTTTTAGAACCAAAAGAACCTTAAAGAACATAAAGCCTATTGATTTCCAAACTGTGCTCTACAAAGCCCACAGAAGAGCCTTTCCCAACTCCCCTGAATAAGAAAATTCCATGAATTATTTATTTTACATATCAGGTTTCTAAAAGAGCTTCAGTCTGAAGACAGAGCCCTGTGAACTTTCTAAGTTCAGACAGCCAGGAAGTAAAAAAGCAAGGCTCTAAATTGAGGGGGGTTTAATTCTAATTCTGTGTTTGCTCAATTCTCTTGGTTTTTGTACCTTAATCTGTTACAAGAGTAAAAATGAGATAACGTGGTTTGGACGTGTGTGCGTGTGCGTACACACACACATATTTGTACATATAATCCTTGCAACTCATGGTTTTGGAGTCGCCCCTGTGTGTTCAGATGCTGATCATGAGGGTCAGAGTGGGTAAGTACCATTCCCATGACTGTAGAATCAGAGGAAGTGGCAGAGACATGACATGAAGTCAACACTGTCTGACCTCAAGCCTATATCTTATTTCTCTTTCAATATATTATCTCCTCAAATGATCAAACTCCAATTCCTAAGTTCCAGTTACTTTTTGGCTGTGACTTTTTATCTGATATAAGCATGAGCTGTGTTGACATGATAATTTGGACGCCAATAATATTATCCAAGTTTCCTCCCCAACGTTTCAATGACCTTCCAGAATGTTTCATGGATCTTGACCTTTACAACAGAGGATGATTCATGACGCAGTGCTTTCCAAGTTCTCAATAACACAAAGGAAGTCAAACTTCCTGAAAGAAATCATTCCCATTTAGTTTCTCACTAGGCTTCCAAGTTGATAATCTGTCTGGCCTTACAAGGCAATCTTGGTCATAGGAAACATTAATACTGAATAACAAGCTCATCATTCATAAATGAACTGAAAGGTTACACAGCCAGCACATGTCGGCCAATCAGGGAAGCCATAGGAAAGAGAGCAGGAAATCACAACCGAAACCAGAGAAGGCACTGCCATCTGGTCTACCTCCCCTAGGACTGTGGCTACTGCTTGATGGAGTAAAATAAGCTGTAAGAACTTCGAGGGAACCTAGAGGAATAAAAGTTCACACTCACCATGCAGGGTCTTCACTCCACTGACTGGTGTCTGTCCTGCCTCTGAAACACTGATGTGACGAGTTAACATGGAGCTGGCACACCTGTGAGGGGTTTGTTGCCAAGAGGATTTGTTGCCATGAGTGTGTAAAAACAAAGAGTCCAAAATAAACAGAGCAAAACAGAAGAAAACTAAGTGATCAGTAATTTGTTCTTTGTGGCAGGGATTAGAGCAAGAGAGAAACAGGTTCCCATTTTGTTGTAGAATCAGTTATTGACTATTTTGCAACAGAAGGACCTGATACATTGATACTCAACCCTCATTTTTAATCTTCCCACATAAAATAGGGACTTCTGTATATTATATATAAGAAAAGCTTTAGCTGTAAGTCAGGGTTTCTCAACCTCGGTATTTCTGACATCTGGGGCCATAATTCTTTGTTATGAGGAACTATACTGTGTATTATGAGATTTTAGCAGTATCATTGGCCTCTACCCACAAAATTCCAGAAGCAAACCCCTGCAGTCCTAGCAACCAAAAATGTCTAGAAATTTCTCTAAGGGAAATAATCACCCCTGGTTGAAAACCGCTAGTCTAAGCCATCCAAATAAATAAACACACAAAGTGCTTTAACCACAACCATTTTGCCCAGCTATATCAAATCAGGGTGTGATAATGTTGTTTACCCTGCTAGGCATTCAGGGATTGGCCTGTTGGCTCATTAGCCTAGAAAAAGATTGGATTTGGCTGCAACAATGGAATCTATATTTTTTCCCAGAGCAAGTCCTTCATAGGAGATGCATGAAACAGATTTGCTCTCAAGAGAAAACTGGCTGTGTGTTCATTCCATTTGGCTCTTTTGTTAAGAGAGAAAGAGTTCACTTGGGTATGATACAAACCCACATTTCTACATTTCTATCCCCTATCATTTTATTGGGTCTCTCTCTCTCTCTCTCTCTCTCTCTCTCGTAAGAGAGAGAAGTTGTAAGAAAAGGAGTTCAGTATAAACATATAAGGAGTAGTTCTATTTGTGCAACTTGCCTACCTGTTATCCAAATCATAAACACTGCACAGAAAGTTTTATGTAACTTTTCAAAAACATATACAATCTTCCTGCTTTTTAAAACTAACTTTACAATTATAATTTTTAAGAGTTTGTTATGGTTTTATACATATTATTATTATACCCCTAATTTACTAAAAAAATTTAAGTTCAACACTTTACTAAAATTCAGATATTTTTACACTCAAACACATGAGCCTTTCCTCACAAAAAGGTGAATCCAATAGCAACAGCCCAAATATGTTCTATGCAATGTGATAATGGCCTGCCATCTGGGGAAACTTTCAGTACAGGAAAATGTGTGTCTGCTGATAGATAGCTAGCATTTTAAAATGCTTGCAGAACACTCCTCGCAGAAATATTCAACCTAGCACATATTTTAATTTTTTTAATGTTTAGGTAAAACAAATATGTGCAATAGTATTTTTCTTATTTCTTGAGTTAAAATGTCAAATAAAACTTTGTTCAGGAATATGGAAGATAAGTTCCTTTATAGAATGTTATAGCTTAATTTGCTGAACAAACTAAGATAAATGCAACCTTATGACTTACCTTACCCTAAGGTAAGTGCAGTCTTGTGAGATTTAAATGTTTCACTCTAATATGAAATGAAAAAAACTGATGTTTATGCATAAAAATCATTTCTATAAGGGTATGTTTTTATTGAATATCTTGCAGTTACCATAAAGAACAATGGGTATATGCATATGTACATGTTTGCATATATGTGTATATATGTGTATGCACATATATATTTATTAAGCACATCAAAATGAGCTTATGAGAAGAAATATGGTGCAGTAATTATTCATGGCAGTGATTGATCCTCACCAAATGTGATGGCATTTTTCCTCCAGGACAAACATTTAGACTACACTTCCAATGCCTCCTGAAAATGAGATAGTCTTGAGATTGAGTTTTGGCCAATGGTATCTAAATAAAAATGTTGTGGTGTTCCAGAACTTGCTGTAAAATCTTCTGCACAATTCCCCACTCCCTCTCGGTTCATGAGCTGGCTGAATGCACTGGATCCAGGAGGCTCTGGGACTCTGGGAGACTGCAGAGGGCCTAACTGGAAGAACCTGGGCTGTGAATGTCTGCCACTTAGAAACCATGCACACCCCGCTCCTCCCCATTGTACTATGTGTGCTGGAAACAAAAGGTAAGACTTTCATTTTGTGAATCAAGTGAGATTTGGGGGTTGTTAGTGGCCTGACTTCCAGCTCCAATTGCTTGAATACCTGCTTGCTTTTTTTCCCCTCTAAAGACTGTTTGGTCACAAAAACCTGCCTGTTCAGAAAGTCCAGTGAATTAACTACCCCCTCCTCCTCAGCAGCCCTCAACTATTTATTGACTGATGAGATTTTGTGCAGAACTCTCACTCTCCCTGGACCCTTTTCTGGGAGACCTCTGAAGCAAGGCTTCTCCCTGCATCCCAGAATTTCCCCAGCAGGAGCAAGCTCTAGTGACGTACCATGGGTCCTGACCAAAATGCTGGCTTCCCTCCATCTCTTCTGTATTTCCTATGCTTGCTTCATTCTTAGAACATCTACACTCAAATCCTTGCTCGAGGTCTGCTTGGAGAAAAACCCAAACTAAAGCAAATATTTAACCTTTCCAGACTGCTATAAGGAGTTTTATATCCGGAAACATGAATCCAGCTTGGCCTGAACTCTCCTTTCTTAGCTTTATAAATGTGGATAACACAATCAAATTCTCTAAAGGCCCATATTTTCCCCTAAAACATGGGTAATAATAGTAATTATTTCACAATGTTGTTATGAAGACTAGAGGTGAAAAGAATATTAACTTTATGAATTGTCTAGTATACAGTGAGTACTGGCTAAATGGCTACTATGCTATTTTTGTGTTACACAGCTAGACTGTAGTGGATGTGGTGTATGAATTCAGTGGTATCTTGCCTGTAAACTAGGGTACTTTCTCCCCTGTATGCCTGCTTTTGGTAACCACCGTACACTATTAAAGTCATCTCTGAAAGGTCTTATTTCAGTTTTGATTTTTATTTTGTGTAGAATTTAGAGTTCAATAGCTTTACAAGGTTTGTTTTGAGAAACAGTAATTGCTGTCCATCTCCCATCCTGATTTTCCTTCCCTGAACACAGCCACTTTGATTCTCCTAGATAATTTTTGATATTTGTCTTTATTTCCCTACATGACATACTTACATTGTTATTTAATGATTTTTGTTTTAGGCATGATCTACCAGTTTCTCATAAAGGAGGCTGAGGTATTCATTTCTTTTCTCTTCCTGCACCCAATAGACATGTGTATCCTTCTCATATCCCCAGCCTACAATGTAAGTTAACTACGTGATTTCATATTAATTCAGTGTCAGGATAATGGAGTTATATTAAACTGTCCATAATTGGGTCACGTTAGTTGGCTTACTTGTCTACATAATCACGAAGTCATTCTCAAACTGTCTATTGTCCATCTGTCTCTTCTGGTAACACTCAGACCTATCGGGTAGCTGACCCAGTGCATCCTCTGAGAGAAGGATCTCGTGGCATTGTCTGACATGCATGCTCTTGATGCGCACAGCTCAGGACGGAGAGCTCGCGGCTGACGTCGGGAAGTCTTCCTGCACCCTTATTCTGAGCACTTCACTTGCTTTCTTCACTGAAGGACCAATGTCCTGTATTTCATTCCTTCCTTTTTATTTATTTCTTTGTGTTGGCTAAATACATTCTTCCATAGTTTCCTGATGAAGGATTACTGGGAGACAGATATAGATTTGGGATATATAGATAAAATATGTAAATTATAGATACAGATTTTTAACTATGTGTCTGAAATTATTTATAACTTAATTCTATTACCTCATGCTTGATTGATAACTTCACTGGGTATAGAATTCTAAAATGATTACCTTTTTCTTTCAGGATTTTGGAGTGTTCATTGTCTTCATGCATTTACCTTGATACCATTTGTATTCCTAAGTATTTTGGTGTGAACTATTTGTTGTGGCTGTGGTTGTTTCCTAGTTTTCCCATGATTCCAGCTTATAACTTCTCTTTGTCTCAAAAATTTGAAATTTTATCGTGAAGTACTTGTTGTTCTCTAATTTCTAACTTTGATCTGAGAACTTGGCCACTTTCAATCTAGAAATATGTATTGTCGTTGCATTTTACCTTAATAGTTTGCTTGTTTTGTTGACTGTTTTTTCTCTCTGTATTTTTTTCTGTCTTTCTTTACTTGAAAAATATTTATTCATATTGAGCCTCCTAGAATGGTACCATAATTTCCTTGCCTCCTATTTCTTATTTCTTTCCTATTCAGTTATCTATCCATCTATGAATCTGTCTATATTGGTTATCTCCACTTTCTGGTATATTCTACAACTTTATCTTCTAGCCTTTGTACTAATCTTTTAAATTTTGCTATATTTTTTCCCAAGAATTCTCTGGGTTTTTTTCTGTATTTCATTTTCTTGTTACATATTTATATTCTTCTTTTTCTCTCTGTGTGGATTTTATCTTTCATAGAGAGATTTGACTCCTTTGTATGCTGATCTTGGGCTGGACTCCCATACTTAGAAGTGGGAGATGACAGATATTTGAAAGTCATTGGATTTCACTTCCTCTATGAAGAATTTTTTTTTGTTCTAGTATCCATGAGTTTCTTGGAAAATGCTCTGTCCAGAGGAAACCAGTTTGAACTTGTGTTATTAGCACCTAGCCAGCTCTTCATGGCTGCTCTGCAGTCATCCAGTCCAGATTCATTCCATTTTAACCTCTCCAGAGAGTGAACTTTCAGTCCTTTGAAAGGAACAGAGGGCACAGGCATTGAGCTACATGGCATGGGGGAAAGGACATGAAGATCCAACTTATCTAATCAGCTTCTGACTTTTCGTACTACCTTCAGCTTGCGATGTTTGCAGGGTCGTACTGATGTATCTGGGAAGGGATTTATGTTCACCGGTCCTGCATTTTGTCAGCTCTGGAAAACTCTTCACCATGATTTCCATTCACTGTTTTCTTCTAAAATATATTCTAAGTGCAATGCTTTCCTCTGAAACTATTAGAAATATGTTACATCTCCTGCTTTTAACCCTTGGCTTACTCCTATAATATTTTTATTTATATATTTTTATTTTATCTAACTGTCTCATGTCAACTTCAATTCCAACTATGTCATTTTTAAAATTTTATACTGTCATATTTTGTATTTGTATAATGTCTGTTTCAGTATTTTTCAAATCTGTATTTTTCTTTTAATTTATAGTGTCCCTGGTAGGACTTCAGCTCCTTTTTTCCTTTTTCAATTGTGAACACACTTAAAGCATATTCCTGGATATATTTCTATTACAGAAGCTCTTGGAGCTGAAAATCCCTTGTTGTACCAGGGTGGGCATTCCTGACAAGAGAAACTGTATATTTATCAACTTCTGTGAGCCTCCCACAAATTTCAAATTTTACCTGCTTGAGAGAGCTTCTCTCTCTCTTTCTCTTTCTTTTTGTTTTGAAAGATTTAAAGACTTGCAGGCAGTAAAAAACTCAAACCACAACTTTAAAGAGGTATAAACTTTGGCTTTTAACTCTCAAATTAGACTCTTTTTTTTTTAATTTGACTTAATTGACCAAGTAGATAAACACAGAATTTTAAAAAGCTTTTCTTGGTTATAGCTGTTGTTCTTTACCATCTCCCTGAACTGAAAAGCAGATATTTAGTCTACACTTCACTGAAAACACAGGCATTTAAAGCTTTTTGGTTTCACTCCCTTTCCTGGTCTAAGTCTGTGACTTAGTCTCCTGTTCTCCAGACCGTCGATGAGACACAACCAGCCACATCCGCCACACACACCCATCCCACCTCAGGTGCATCTGTGGTTTGGGCTTAAGTTTTAGTTGCCCCAGTTTTCGTTTCCCTCTTAGCTTTTGACACTTAAAAAGTTTGTCTTCTTCTCCTTCTGCCCTCATTCTTTTTCTGCTTCTCTCGCTTTCTCTTTTTCCATCTCCTTCCTTCCTTCTTTCCTTCCTTCCTTCCTAGCCCAGGTAACATTTAATTGATTTATTAAGCTTCTTAAATTTGAGTTCCTTATAATATTTTGAATGAAATCTACAAACTTACTTATAAGAATATTTTTCACAGACATATTTAGGTCCACATTAGAAAGCTATTTCCCACATTGGTGTATTTGGTTAGCTCATTTTTCTGTTTGTTTCAGACCATAAAATCTTACAGGAGTGCTTTTGGAAATATTTTCTCACTATTTCCAAAAATCACATGGAATTGTATCAATTAACATATAGTTTTAAATGTATATATTATAAATATCTGTAGCCAACTCATTGAGGGCCGGACAAAATTTTAACAAAGTATATATTTTTTACGAAATTACTAGTAGTGCTTTATCAAATAATGCAATGAGGTTTTGTTTTTAATTTGTGTGCCCAATTTTGGAGTTGAGAGGGTGGTTGGCAATTAACATATGATGTACACTTTGTAAAAATGTTACATCTTATGTAGCATTTCTAAGTACTCCAGGGTTTAATTCAGGAGGGCTGTCAGTTTCCATTATCTGTCATAAACCTAGATCCAGAAGTTCTGCACTATCTTCCTAATGCTTGGGAACCAAGGACATTTTTTTGCTTCGTTACTAAGGCCTGTTTCAGAAATGGAAATTGCTGCATGTGCTGATTCAAATCAGCTTTCCCCAGATCTATGCACTTGTCTTCTCCGGAACAGAGCACATCATGTGTAATTGTCACTCTTTCAGAGAAGTTACATAACGTGCCCAAGTTAAACTCTAGCTAAAAGAAAGAGGCCCGGCTGCTGGCTTAGGCAGCTCATACACTAAACAAAGAAAGAGAAAAGGAGGGCGTTCCAGCTTCCTGTCTCTCAACCCTGGGCATTTTCCATGCACTGCCTGATTGTGCTTGTCTTCTCAAGGTCATGAGTTTCTACCTCTGAGAGTGGATAATATAGAAGAAAGATGAGGAGGAGAGGGAGAAGAAGTGTAGGAGAAGAAAAAAAGTGAGGAGGCAAAGAGGAAAAAGAGGAAAGGAGAAGAAGAAAATTGTAATATCAACCTCTGGGTGTTGTTTTGACAAATATTACTAGTATATGCAAAGTATTTTGGCAAAATTTTATACCCAGAAGGCAATACATGAGCTATTTTTGATGCACTGTTATAATTACTTATATTAGTGATTAAGGTGGTTTATAGTACTCATAAACATTATTTTTGAAAGCCCTTTTGAACCCTTTTCTTCTGATCTGATACTGTTTCTATGACAAAATGGCCACATTATTTCAGTAAGGCTTTAGCTGAGTTATCACCAGCGCCATGCTCTTATTCAATTTGCCAGTGAATACTTTTCTTCAACATTAAAATAGGAATAAAGTCATCTTTCTACCGGTTTTTCAACCCCCGTTTTTCATCCCCAAAGCACTTTGCTTTCCAACTTCCTAAATGCTCAGTGGTTTTTCTGTTTTTCGTTTAGTTTTGTTTTGTTTTTTTCCATTGTGAATCTTACTCTCAAAGTGACCGAATGTGATCTAAGTTGACTCTGGAAACTTGATTTTCTCAATTCATCCTGGTCAAGGCAATGTTCCCTGTCACCGAGAAAGCGCTGAAACTTGCCCAGCTTTTCACCTCCACGGGTGCTTGAAGCCTGATCTCTTTGAACCCTGGGGAGAGTTTCTACATATGGCTAGCTCTTCACACAGAATTCAAAGGAGGGAGCACCTGCACTTGATAAAATAACATTGATTTTCTCTTTCCAACCTCTCACAATAAAGCTCGCTGTCTTGTTCCACTCTTGTCCTACAACAACACTGTTGGCTTAAAGGCCTTTATGGATTTTTTCTCATATAGCAACCACCACATCTTTCATGCTCAAAATGCCCCTGCAAGCTCATCTTTGAGAACCAGCAGTTCCTGCTTTGATTCTGCAATCTTTCATCTTGCTTGCCTTTTATCAAACTGCCTCCGCCACCAGCCATCAGAGTCATCTGCTCTCGGTCTTCCGTTTCAGGTTGGGCCGTTTCTCACTGTGTCCCACTTGTCACCTCGGAGTCCATCCTATCAGCCAGCACCTCTCAGGCAACCACCTGCTTCTGACTTGGAAGTGTGTCATGCAGGCATTTTTCAATTTTGAAAATCAACATCATTTCTATTATTGATTTGTGCAAATGCAAAATTTATCATGAAAATGCTTCATGGTTCACACAGAATCAGAATTATTTTAGAAAGCCCCTTTCCTATTCAGGCAATGGATAAATCCAAGAATGCACTAAATAATGTCATTCATTTATTCGCTGCTTTGTGCTTTACAGAATGTTTTCAAGTACATTAATTTGTTTTGCCCTAGTTATAATCCTGAAGCGCACAGACAGGTTATTAGAAATGCTTTCAATATCTTTTGAAGACAAACTATGTTTTCACTCTGACCCTCTGTGTTGCATAGCATACCAGTCACTGCATCTTCCCATTATAAAGTGCACGCTTTACCATTTTGAATTTCAATATTAACGGTACAGATTCTCAACAATACAAAATCCAATCCTGCCCTGGCCAGTATGTCTCAGTTGGTTGGAGCATCATGCCATAACCAAAAGGTCACCGGTACAATTTCTGGTCAGGGCACGTGTCTGGGTTGTGAGTTCGATCCTTAGTAGGAGCACATGTGAGAGGCAACCAACTGATGTTTCTCTCTCACATTGAAGTTTCTCTCTCTCTCCCCTTACCCTTCCCTCTCTAATGAGAATAAAATAAACATTTAAAAAAATTCAATCCTAATTAGGTTTCAAAATATGAACTTGCCATAGTATACAAGTGAAAAGCAAGTGATTTATATAACAGACAAAGCTAGATTTGGTTTCTGATTCTGTCCATTAATCACTGAGTTGTGTCGTATCCCAGATATTTACACAAGGCTGATAGTACCTGTACTATAATTATCGTGGGGACCGGACCAAACACGTACCAAAGAGCTAAGCACGGCCTCCGGCAAACAGCAAACAAGCAGTGAGTCACGTTAGTACCGCACTCTCCTCAGTCGGTCCTGAAAGCGTTTCGAATTTGGAAACCTATTTTGAAGTTTGACTTTCAGTATCTTCCCACCTACATGTGTTTCTGCCTCTAACTTGCTACCATGTTATTTCTATCAAAATCTCCCTTTTATTTTACTGTCATCTCCAATACAAACCATATCGTGTCAGGTTAGAGGGGAATGTTGAGATCACCTCATCTAACATGTTACTTTTATGATGGAAAACCTGAGTGCCAAGCTGGTGGATGACTCAAGCAGGGAGACAGATATGAACTTTACATGTGGCCTCGCCTGGAAGTGCATGAATTTTATGAGGGCTACAGGCTTTAAAGAGGGAAGGAAGCTCAGAGTGGAGCTCACTGTGCCATCTTCCCTAAGGGGACTCCCGTAGCGGGACGGCATACTCACACCACGCATCTCAGGCCAGCCCCACTCCACCTGTGTCAGAGGCGATCCCTGCTCTTGCAGAATGCACCATTTTCATTGCCTGTCTCATGTCTCTAAGAAATCTAAGGCAAAGAGTATCTTTAACAATACCCCTTAAGGAGAACTCCATTATTTCTCTTTCTCTTTGTTTTTCTCATTATCTATCTCACCTCCGCCCTCTCTTTTCTGGCTTAGGATTGATCTCACTTCTAACTGTAATTGTACACAGCAATAGTTCCCAATTCTTCTCTCTGATTAAGATTGAATTTTATTCATGTTTAAATCATTGCTTTTAAACTTATTTGACCATTAACAACAAAAAGAAATAAAACTTACAAGTAGTACACACAGAAATACACATAATTAAAATAATTTTTATTAAAACACTTACGTCATATTCAAAACATTTCCTGTCCTGTTTTAATGTCCATTGCCCACTGTAGTATCATCCTTAATAAAGGTAGAAGCCACAGTTTAAAAAAAAAAAGTCTGAATTAAGGCAGAGAAGAAAGGAATTCACTTTCATGTAAATTATGCTTATGTTTGGATAGCAAATTATTGGATGATTGACCCTTTCTTTTTCTGTACATTTATCTATTACCAGAACTTTTAAATAAGTCATGATTTGAAACAAATAAAGTTTCAATCAAAAAATCTATTAAAAGAAATAATTGGGATTTGAAAATTAGAATAAAACTATTTATTATAAGGTATACAGTTATTATTAAACTAATAGGATCAGGTAAAACACTACTTTAAAAATCCTTAACCAATTAATTGGAGATAAAGGAGAAAAACTGTTAGGAGTGAAAAAGGTTTTATAATCACTGACACTCCTTCCTTTCCTAGGCACTCATTTCTCTTATTCCAAAGCCATGATTTTGGGACAGGTTAGGAGTTCTAATACATTTAGTACCAATTATTAAATTACTAAGAAAGTTTAAATAAATGTTTCATCCATGATCTCAATGACAAAACCAAAGCAAAGAAAAAAAATGCAAAATC
Organism: Tonatia bakeri; assembly: GCA_004024845.1. Classification (NCBI taxonomy): domain Eukaryota; kingdom Metazoa; phylum Chordata; class Mammalia; order Chiroptera; family Phyllostomidae; genus Tonatia; species Tonatia bakeri. The sequence continues at coordinate 254,614 of PVIA01001339.1, read as the reverse complement.
TGAGGTAAATCCCAGTTTAACGAGTGCCTATAACATCTCACATATTAGGCCACATTCTCTCTGGTAAAAGTAAAAAACAAAGTTACAACTTTAAGAGCTTCCTTTTATTTGCATTCACATGACCTATTTCTCCAACAATCTGTTAAGGTCATTAAAACAGATTGTTGCCCTGGCTGCTATGGCTCAGTGGACTGAGTGCCAGCCTGTGAACCAAAGAGTCACTGGTTCGAATCCCACTCAGGGCACATGCCTGGGTTGCAAGCTAGGTCTCCAAGAGGGGGTGCATGAGAGACACCCACACATTGATGCTTCTTTCCCTCCATCTCTCCCTCCCTTCCCCTCTCTCTAAAAATAAATACATACAATCTTTTTTAAAAAGAAATAAAAGCAGATTGTTTTCCTTTACTGTTTAGCCAAACTTATACACACTATCAATGTGCCCTTTGCTAACCACTTTTCTATACCAGATCTGTGAAGTATATGTGCTGGGCGTATGACCACCCTGTCTTACTCTTCAGCAAAAGTAAATCTGGATTATCCAGATATCTTTAATCCAATGACTCCATGACACAATTTACCCCAAGCCACTCATACAAGGCTATCAAGAAGAACAGAGTTTTTTCACTTTTGAAACTGAGGAGGTTATAGGAATCGGTAGACAAAAGAATATTTAGTCTCATCGACACACCTCACTAGAAAGAGGAATGTACTAAGAGTCTAGATGTTTTTCCACCTAATCACTGACAATATCCGCCCAGCAGTGAGAGGGAAATCAATTACAAAGCCCTTTGATAAATGGTTCACTTTTTGCACTTTCCACCTTTATGAATCTGTGGCCATTTTATGTGCAAAATTACCTACATCTACAGCTATCTTATATTTTACCAAAGCTGGATGCAAAGAAAAAATGTGCTATAAAACTCTTCAGAGAAAACTCTCATTTCAAAATATTTATAGGAGTGGATGAGAAAATATACCCCACATATACCTATAAAAGCTGCCCCTTGTTATTCCCAGATAATTTGCTACAGATAAATATTTGAGAGTTCCCAAAAAAGAAACATACTTAAAAAATATATATTTTAAGCAGATCTACTAGATATATATATGTGTAGTAGAAGAACATTCCGTTGGGTGGAAACAGTGTTTCCTGCCTTGGGTCTTTTCAAGCCACAGTCTCAGATGCACAACAAAGATGTCGGTAGGAGAAGCAGAGGCCAGAACAATCTATTTTCCTAAGTAAGAATATTGCATTCAATTATGTTGTGTTAAAGGTGCTCAGTGCCGCAGAAAGAACATTTTTACCAAATACCGCCATTGAAAAACTCATCTTCTCAGCTCAGCCTCTAAATATTTGCCTTAATTCATGCTGGGCACTTTATTGAAAAATTGAACATCAATTGATTTTCTTCAGTCAAACTCTTGACAGCAGTCTGAGTTATATAAAGAGATGCTAGTGTAATCTCCGGCTTTCCATGCCCCACCTCTGCCGCGCGCACGAGGCTCCATGTTGCGCGGCTCTCAGTTCCCTAAAATTGTTACCATTTCTTGACCAATGTGAGATTCTGTCAAGAAACGTGTTAGGAGAGTGAGAATTGCTTCACACCTACTCTCCATATGTCTACAAGAAATATTTTTAATTCTGCTCACCCCCGATAGCACCAGTGATGCAGGGAAAGTGTAAACTACCTGCGGCATTGTCTGCCGAGGAACAGCAGAACCTGGTAAATTATCCCCCTTCGCCTCTCTTCCCCCAAATACAGGGAAATAAAATGCAGATTGATGCTGCCTCGGCATAAGCAAAATAATTAAAACCTGAGTACACCAGTAAGGTGATTGCATTTCTCTCTTTCTTTCTTTTTTTTTTTACTCAAAAATCCTCTGACCTTGAATGTGAATAAGTCTGGAACTCTTATATGGCAACTAAGAGTTGATTTAAATCTTTATGACTTTCTCTACATATTCAAAAAAAATACTTGCATTAAGCTTATTCTTCTATAGCCAAGCAGTGTCCTTCACAGAGGGATATTACAGTCATTGTTTTAATATTTATAATATCTTTGTCCTGGGCAAAGAAACACTCATACAGCCTGGTTTTGAAAAAACGCATCCAACTCATGGATGCAGTCTATCCTCGTTAAAGCACCTAAACAATGCACCGAACTGATTTACACTCAGCTATGCCCCGTTTCACGGAATTCGCCTTCTCATTGCCCCATACCCCACAGGCTTCCACAAATCTCCGAGTTTAGAGGCACCAGGAAAGTCTGAGAACAGGAAGAGTGATTGGGAAGGTTCTTCCAGTATCTTATTTTAGACACAGGCCAAGTAAGCATTTATTTAAACTGACAAGTCTTGAGAGAAAGCATTTCCTTCTGTTTATAATCCAGATAAGAACACTGTAGAATTTAAAATGTTGGTATAAAAATGAAATGTTAGTATAAAATTAAAATTCAGATTGATCATATAGTTTATGAGTTTTAAAACAAGTCATGCCATCACTTACTATGCCCCGCTAAAATTTTTACGAGACTGTTATAATGAAAAACAGGAACCCATCATGAATATCAGCTCACGTTCTGTGTGCAGGTTACCAAACCAACCTCATTCCTCAAGCTGAAAATGTTTACCTTGAATATCTACAGTTTGCCCAGAGAAAACCCTCTCATTTGTATTTGGGAAAGAAGAAAAAGGTATGTTTTAAAAAGATACAATCTGAAAAAAAAGGTAACAAATCAATCAATTATTATAATTTAATAGAAAAAATATCAAATTGAATTAGTCAAGATAATACATCTATTTGTATATGTACATAGATCACTCGATAGAAGTGTGTAATTAATTCTAAGACAGAAACTGATGTAACTGTTGTCCTAAAGACAGTATAGCTGTACAATAGATTGTTCTTGCCAAGGAAATTTAGACTCTTTCATCCATTTGCTTACTTTAATGGTTTATTCTCTCCCTACTTCTCAGATGAACAAAAAGAATCCCACTGAGTTTAAAGAATTTTTTCCAAAAGACAGCAAATTAATTATGGATGATGGACTAAAACCTTGCTTCTGTTCCATGTCCCTCTGGCCCAAAATATTTTTGGGAATGAATCCAAACATTACAGCAGCCACAGCAAGATGCATAATACATGTATTTACCATCAGAGAGGCAAACTTGGAGCGGTAGTCTCTGAAGATTTATAAAGCATATGCTTGGGAATCACTGCTATGAGCCCTGCTCAGAACCCAGGGTTTCCTTCATTTTCACAAATTTTATTAAATTAGAACCATCCTTTAATCTTCAATACTTTAAAAATAATTAAGAACACTTGGAGTTATAAATATTCAAGTGCAAGAGGGGTATTTTGAGTGAAAATTATATTGTAAAAAATTGTAATTTCTGGATTAAAGAACACAATTAATAGTCCTCACTATCTTCTCTTTACTGACCCTTATTTGAGAAGTGGGAGAATCATTTAAGTTGAAGTGTAGAAATTATAAGGGAAAAAAAGACATTTTTATTTATCCATGATATCAGAGATAACTAGAAATATATCCTTATTCAATGGTGGTAAAAAGGTACCAAAATCTTCCAATAAAAAAGCCTTGCCTTTTAACCAGGATTGATTCTCTTGCATCGTTCTTCAGAGGCACCACATATGTTCACGCCTCTGCGCCTTTTACCGGACATGCGGTGCCCTGTCCATACTCTCCCACCTGCATCCATCATCCGCCGCGCTTCTTCCGCCACTTTCCCTCCTCCACCGACGTTTTCCCACTGGGACAGCTGCAACACAGTGTCCTGACCGTTCCTCTCCAGCCAGACCCCTTGGCCAACATAATCCTTACCTTTATCATCTTGCGGTGTACAATTCTTGCCCCTACATGAAATGCTCCCATCTGCTTCTTCAGATCTCCAGATCCACAGCCGTCAGAAAACCGCGCACAAAGAACCCATGTGCATTCCGCATAAAGAGAAGCGATGTAGGATGAAAGCTGGCTAATTATTCAATTCTACATTATGGTTCTCAAGCATTTCAGCGGAAGATCTGAATTCCTCCCTTCCTGGGGAGCCCTGCCTACCCACTGTCACCATGCTCTCTCCTCTTCATCCATTGGAGACTGGCAAAAATGTGTCGAGTCTCTGGTGTGAGCCTGGCAAGGGTTAAGCATCTGAAGTGTAAAATCATTGGTCACTCTTCTCCTGAAAAGTACATACATTTGAAGCAGCAGAAATAAAAATAATTAAGTGTAAATAACTCAATCAGCATATAAAGTCCAGGAATTGCCCTGACTGATCACGCACAGGGGAGAAAGGGAATGAAGGGAGGACGAATTTACCAGGGCTGCAGAGAAGGCCACAGAGGGAAGGTAGCCCTTGGGTGGAGCCCCGACTAATATTTAACATTTATTAAGTACCTGTGTTTGTCTAGATACAAATGTTCTAGGAAATATTATGCCATTTAAACCTCACAATAAATCTGTAAGTGTTGTAAACTCCCTGACCCCCACCTTTAATCGTTCAGCAAACAAGTTTTAGAAAGAAACACAGAACCTTGGTGAAGGTCACACAGGTATAAAAACAGAACTGGAATTCAAACTTCTCATTTTTATGGAAGAAGAGTTGGTGTTCTTAAAAGACATGGGGAAGGGCCTTCAGCTGGAGGCGTTCTAAACCCAGAGTGTCACAGAGCTCTCGGGATTGCCCTGTATTGTTCGCACCTTTGCTGCAAAAGTAGTTTGCTCGTTTCTACACAGACCCAATGGGTCAACAGTCTGCCAATGCTCCATGATAGGCTTGCTGCCTTCTTCCAGGAAAGGAATGAGACATTGCAGCATTCATTTCATCAAACAAGTTTTACCTACATTTCTCTCATCCTTATTTTCTTCATGTACACTTAAGGAATATTTTATTTGGTTGTCTTGAGGTGGGGGGAAAGGATGAAAAAAATAAAAGGAATTCTTTTGAAAAATTAAAAAATAATATTTAATCTGGGTATGTAATTAATGTGCCGACTGGTGATTATAGTTAATAATATTGCATTGTACATTAGAAAATTGCTAAGAGAGTAGACCTTAAAAGTTGCCATCATAAGAAAAACACTTGTAGCTATATGAAATGATGGATATTAACTAGACTTACTGGGGCGACCATGGGACAATGTATACACACATCAGATCAATATGTTGTATACTTAAAACAAATATGTCATGGCAGTTAAGTCTCAATTTAATAAATAAATATTGTTCTTTGTAGCTAAGTCAAAGTTTAGCAGATTTATGATGCCCAGTTTGACTGGGATGGGGGGTTGCCCCAGGGCACAGAACTCCCAGTGCCAAAACTGGTATTGTCCTGGGCAGACCTGGGCAGCCTGGTCAGCTCAGTATTCATTCCCACCTTTCTATTCCTACTATATTTTAGGAAGTCAATAAATTTTGGATGAATTCATCTTCATCTTCATTTATGTTACAACTAACAAGCTACTGTATTTTTCCCATTAAAAACAGCTCTACAGATAAAGTTATTAAAGATTGAATACACAGGCTGGAAAGAAGGCAAAGCCCATGTGAGTCACAGGGCAAAGGGGTCCTTAGCGGAATTATCTGCTGCCAGAGAGTCACTCATTTATATCAACACACCCAGGGGAACAACATAGCAATAGCAGAGGACCCAAAAACCACAATTTCATCCTTTCCTTCTCAGTGAATGCATCGTGATTTACAGTTTCACAAATTTCATAGGTAATTTACTATCACATGCTTGAAATTCAACATACATAATAAGCTGATGATCTGAATAAGTTAAAAGTGAATAATTTAACAATGAATATCACCTTTCCTCTCTAGTGGGACATGAAGGGAGGCAAATCCTCTAGTGAAAGTCTTTCCAAGAAGCATGAACCAGAGAGACATCTGCTGGAGGAGAACCCAGGGGCTCCAGCTTGTCTGCGCTGATGACGAAGTCCAGATGCAACAATAGCAAGTCACTTTTGGAACGTGGACAATTCACCCATAAAAGTCTAAAGTTAATATGATAAAACCACCACAAGTCTGTTATGAAAATCTCATTGTTTTTGAGTAACTCTAGCTTTTTGGTTGGTAAGAAGTAAAATTCTTTTAGAGAACAGTTCTGAGGAATGTGTCATAATCATCCAGATGCATTTATTTTCTTTCTGTTGACATGGATTGTGTGACATGCTAGCTATAAAAAGATAAAAAACTATCAAAGTTCCTGAACCAAAGGAGCTCACAGACTATCTGGAGCATCGGATAATAAATAGTTACAATAAAATATGGAAAGTGTTAAAATTCAGGTTTGAACTACAAAGGAAGCAGTAACTGCTTTGGGAAGGTGGAGGGAAGCGTCACAGAGTAGGTGAGATTTAGCCTGGACCTGGAAGGATGAGCTTTCTCTTCTGTGTTAAAAAAAAAAAAAAAAAAATCCGTGAAGATTTTGATCTCTAAAGTTTTTGAATGCCTATGAAATGAAACGATAGCAAGTGTAAGAGCCAACTAGCGTAATGTTTTGAAAGAAGGATCTTTTATAAGGATGACAGCTGAACCTTCTGGGTGGATACAGCGCCTCCCACTGTTTGATTCCTGCACTTCCTCTCACACATCCATGGAGTGAAAATGACAGCAAATGACCTCGCTGTTGAGAAAAGGGGAGACCACAAAGAACCCAAGTGATTAGGCAGCCTTCACAAGGAGAAAACAGAAATGTCAGCCAGCGTGATCTTTTAAAATATTTCTCTGATCCTGTCACCTCCTCTTTAAAACTTCCTAGCTGCTGACTCTTGAAATTAGGATAAATCTAATCTCCCCTGGCTTCCAGAGCGCCCTACCTTCTGAGCCCTACCTGCTTCTACAATCACATACATCACTGTCCTCTGCCGCTATACTACATAACAGCCTGTACACTCCTCAGGCTACAACTCCCGTCCAGCCCAAGGGCCTTTGCCCTTGACATTTGTTCTTCGAGGAAAGTTCTGACTCCTTAATGTCTCCTACCTTGTTCTTGTCATTTTTGAGACGTGGCCAATGCCATCCTATCAAAACTCTCTACACATCCCCAACCAGTCAGTCCCTAAGAAATAACTGCTCTGGGTTAAATCATGACCTTCAAAGATGATACGTTCAAGTCCTAACCCTCAGGACCTCAGCATGTGAGCTTGTTTGGAGATAGGGTATTTATAGACACTACAAGCTAAAATGAGGTAAATAGGGTAGGCTTCATCCAATATGAAGGATGTATACAGAAAGAGAATTTGGAGACAGACAGGTACACACAGAGAGAACACACAAAAAAAAACAAAGTTGAAAATGGGAGTGATGCTTCAACAAGCTAAGGAATACTGATGATTGTCTGCAGACCACAGGAAGTCGGGGAGGAGTCATCGGACAGCTGCTTCCCTCCCAGCTCTCGGAGGAAACTGAAGCTGGCAATCCCTCGGTCCTGTGCCCTGGGCTCCAGACGGTGGCACGGTACACGTCTATAGTGTAAGCCACTCAGTTGATGGTACTTTGTTACAGCAGCCCTAGCCAATTGAATACAGGGGTCCAGTTATTGCGTATAACCTTTACCAGTAACTGAAACCATCGTAAGTATTGGTTCACGCCTCCCCCGGAAGGCAAGCTCCAGGAGAACACTGACCTCCTCTCTCATTCCTGGCTTTATCTTCCACCCAAAACAGTGAGCGAGCATGTAGTAGCCACTCTATAAATATTTTGGAGTGATTGACAGAAAGAAAGAAGGAAAGACTGTAAAGTAAGATAAAATTTATATGAAGTTCAAGACTGAAAAGGAAAATCTAGGGATATTTTCTGAAGATATATAAGCAATATTACTATTCTTCTTAATTAGTTTTCAAATGTTGGGGGTATTTAGCAGTAATAACATTGAACTGGAATAAAATTATTTGCTGTATTTACATTTCACAAGTATTTTAGAGCAATGTGCATTTTTAGAATTAGAAAGTAGTAATCATTATTTTTATTTGGGGTTCTCATTCATGGTTGTTTATAAGTGTGATTTTCTAGAAATTGCTCCTTTTTGTTTTCTTATAGTTCTACTCCTTAGGCATTCTAACTTCATTGTCGTTCATAAGTGTTCCCCATGGGTCTCCAGTACAACCTTTCAGAAATGTGACATTTATTTAAAGTTTTTATTGACTCATACATGGGACATTCCACATGGTGTATTTTTCAATTTGATTAACACAAGAAACAAAAATAAAACCATCTCTACCATTGAAAAGAAATTAAATTTGTTGTTTACATAGTATAAGAGCAATACAGAGAACCTGGCGTTCTTCTCATATCTTCTGTCACCTGCAACCACTATTCAAAATCAGGCAGAACAATCACCATCTCTTAGTAATAAAGGGTCCTAACTAGCTAACAGAGCTACACTGATAATTCTGATGGGGCAAAATACTAAAAATTTCCACCTTATGAAACTACATGAAAGTGGTCATTCCAGATGCCTTTGATGGCATACTCCTGAAAATAAAACATAATTTTTCCACCTGAAAACCTGGCAAAATTTAATATATTTCTGTATTTACTCTGTATAATCATAAAATAGCTTCGAATACAAGGTATCTTTAATTAATATCCGCTATGTGAAAAGAATCATAAGTCATTGAATTAGTTGCATTCACCACATTTAATAAAAGGGTGTGCGTGCAGCAGTATGTGGGGAAGACATTAAGATCTGTGCTCCATGATAGCGATGCTTCTGGACACACTCACATCTCGGGGCTGTTTGCTGATGGTTATTTATAGTTTCCCCATGTTGAGACCAATGAGAGGTAGTTTTTCCATTAGTGGAAAAGATTGACATAATTTAAAAATGCAACTGAATTTATCTGCTTGATTTTAATTATGATGATAAGAGTTCCCTAAGCTGGACTGAAAAGCCTTTATTAAGGTAAAAACAGGTCCTTTTCCTTATCTTTGTCATATTTTAATGCCTCTCTTCTCTCTGATATGGTTATTAAAATATCCACATCCTCCTTCGGCGAGACAAATCTACAAACCCAAACTAGAGCAGAAATTCAGGTTTACCAGAGGCCCCAACCTCATGGACGTCGATTAGCCTCGCTTTTCTCAGGGTTACCTGTGCTAAAAAAGAAGCCTCAGGAGACAAAATCGTTTAACAGGGGAAACGACTTTACAAAGTTTGTGCTGTAAAATCCAACATTAATACTGCAAAATCAGGAGTGATGTTATTGTTAGGGACGCATCCAATTACAGGAAATGGTAACAGGTCCATTTACTTTGGTGAGACCCAGAAAGAGGCAGGGTGACCCTCTCTGTCATGCGTGTATCTCTCACAGGGGAAGGGGTTTTGTTTCTCGCTGCTTAGCTACAATTGAGACTTGTAAGTCTCCTTCCCTAATGCACGGGCAAATGTGAGTGTAGATGTTTGTTAATTGATTTTTCCAACTTGATACCATTAATTTGATGTTTTGTTCTATTTGATCATGTGGAAGGAATAGTACCTGTTCTTTAATAAACAATTTGTCATACTTAAATAAGATTTGTGGCATGGTCTAGATTGCAAACTGATTTATTCAAGTATGTCCTGCTGAGGAGGAGTATAGCTTTTTGTTGAATCTACAAAAACAACAATATAATCATGAAAAATAAAGGTGCCTAATACAGGCAATTTCTATAATAACTATTGTTTTGAAGGGTTTGTTAGACTAATAAATATATGACATTGTTTTCTTTGTCTGAATATTGTCTCCCTCAGTAGCTTTTAATTTATATTATGATCATTCCTAAAATTTGTTTTCTTAATTCTGAGGGGTTTAAGTTGTTCATACAAGTAGAGACTTTAAATTCAAAATGAGAGATTAGTTTGATGTTGTCCCATTTGTTTATTCTTTTCTTTATGTCCCTTGCCCTGGGGGGACATATCAGTGAAAATATTGCTGCATGGGATATCTAAATTTTTCTTGCCTATGTTCTCCTCTAGGACTATTATGGAGTCACGACTTACATTTAAGTCTTTTATCTATCTTGAGTTTATTTTGGTGTGTGGTCTAAGTTGGTGGTCTAGTTTCTTTTCTTTTCTTTTTTATATACTTGTCCAGATCTCCCAACACCATTTATTGAAGAGGCTATTTTTACTTGGTTTTATGTTCCTGCCCCCTGTGTCAATTAACTGACCATCAAAACAAACAAATGATCAAAACAGAGCCAGAGACTTGGAAAATGAGTGTGACACCCCCGCTCTTGAGGAGCACTGTCCAAAAGAAATATGAGTCACACACATTTAATGTTCTAGTGGCCATGTGAAAAGTGTAAAAAGAATCAGGCGAAAGTTACTTTTCGCCTATTTAAACTAATATATCTGAAGCACTGACCTTTCAATATACGATCAACTAAACATTTTACACTGTTTTAAGTATTTTTATTTTAATTAAGTAAAGTTAAGTACAATTTAAAAATCATTGTCTTAGTCAGATTAGCAGATTTCAGGTGCTTAGTAGTCAGTCACCTATAGTAGCGGCACCCACAATGGACAATGTGGCTATGGAACCTAGAGTATATATATTCGATAGTATTGAGTACATGAATAAACAACAATAACTTCCCTACCTGTCCACATATACTGTATACGGCCAATTGTCTTCTGTGGAAAAATCACTCTAACTGTTCAAACGGCTGTTAAAGTCTTCCTGGAAGTAATCAGTAACCACCAGTTCAAAAGAGTTTACCCCACAATTCAGATGAAGATATATTTTGTTTAAATGATCCCCAGACTCTACTTGGGTCAGAATGATAAACAATATATAAACAACATATATAAAAAATATACTACCTCGTATAAAAAAATAATGTGGTAATAACTTAAAATTGATTGACTTGTATAATAATGAAATCATACATGTCATAACTTTTTTAAAGGAAATAGTTATTTTAACAAGTTTTCTTAGAAGTTAGAAAGAGTTTTCCTGAGAAATATCTTTACAACGTCCTTGAACAGTCAAAGATGTCTATGCCAGCCTATCTTTCTCATATTTTCTGTATTTTTTGGAAGCTCTGTAAGTCTATACAAGTTTCTCAAACACAAGTTTCATACATCTTTGTGTGCAAATAAAGTTTAAAAGTTATTTATAATGAAATCATCATTCAAAGGAAAAAAGGACCTGCTCTCGATCTTACATTATTCAGATTTTAATATCAATCACTTTCACTACTCTTCAGCATGTTTCACTTTATTCACTCAAAAATAAAAATAGAATCTACTAACTTAGCTTTAAATTTTTCAGCATAAACCTGGAAGCCTAGTTTATATTTCCCATATAGTATTAAAAAATTGCCTTTCTCCCAAAGAAAACATATGACTTGAAGGTCTGTAATCCAATCGACTCTAAGCACGCTAAGTGCCTTCCAGGCATGGACTCCGGCTATGTAATAGAATGCCTAGTTGCCCTCCAGATCACTGCTGATAAAGGATAAGCATGCAATGCTATGTCCTCCTTTGAAAATAATGACATTTTCAGCTGAAAGCTGGGTGAGTAGGAATTTGCTAATATAAGAATTCCACTGAAAGTCAGACTCACTGCCCGTTAGCATCTTACTTGCTTCCTTGCACGCCGTAGAGGAGCCCGTTTTATACAGACTTGCTGATTTTCAACTTTTCTCTCACTTGGGTAATTCTTATGACCAAATTGCTCTAAAGAGAATGTTCTAAGTTACTGAGCAAGGAAGGTAATTTCATTCTGTTCAGGCTTCCTTAAGCCATCAGGTTTTAAAGGAAACCATCATTACGTGCAATCATTGGGCTTCTCTCTAATCGACCAACTGCCTGCAAGTTATCTTGAAGAGACCAGCCATGCTTAACTTTCAGAAAACAAGTGCAAGGATAGTACAAATTTCAATGGCCGAGGCTTTATGGAAATTTAATATTAAAAGTATGTACTTGGCGCTTAAATATCTTGTCAGATTTCAATCGGCATTAGTTGTCACTGTGATAGCAATGTCAGAAGAAAGACCAAGAATAAAATGTTCATGAAGTGTGACTTAAACTTTTTTAAGCGGGTTCCACCAATGTCAAGTTCAACGTACTTTGTCACCAAACAGTGAAACACCTTGACTCTATGAATGACTTTTAAGTGATCAGGTTAGCAGTAAAAGTAACTATCTAATTTAGAGTGGCCAGTGGCCTCTCTCTGATCTGTGTGGTCTTGGCACCTTGCAATATAACTTGAGACCTGAAAATTGGCTCTTCATTCACTTCCACTCTTTAATGATTGGACCAAGCTGGCAGTGCAACGGGAAGCCAGTTGGGGAGAGTCTTCCTATCCTTGGCTAAAGTTGCCAGGGTTGATGCAAAGCTCTCATAAAGCAGGACAACCTCGCTGAGATGTTATCATATTGACATAAAATAATGATTACTAATGACTTAACTTATGCAAGATTTTTGAGCCTGTAGTGGTGTGCAATGTGTCCGCTTGGTGAAGCTAGTTGAACTACAAGGATGGAACGTAGGGCCAGCATTTTAGCAACTCTTTGTATATTTGGAATATTAGCCCTTGGTTTGTGTAATGTAAGTTGCAAATATTATTATTCCTTTTGCAAGTCTGTTACTTTTGTCTCTGTTCTTTTTCTTAACTGATAAAAATTATTTTAGTTTTCTTAAATGAATTCATCATTGTTTTTATTGTTCCAAAATTTAAAAATTAGGAAGGATTTTTTCATTCCCAGGTTATAAAGTAATTCACCAATAATATTTTCTAAAATTAAGTGGTTTTGTTTTTAACCTTTAGATATTTGATCCATTTGTATCTGTCCTAGTACACATCATGTGAGGTATAAATCTCGTTTTAATTTTTTTAATTGTTCCAGTACAGTTTTCTGTCTTTTATTCTTATCCCCGCCCACCCCCCACTCCTCCCCACCTCCCTCCCATTTCCACCCACCCCTAGATTTTGTCCTTGTGTCCTTTACTTGTTCCTGTAAACCCTCCCCCTTTTTCCCTAAAATTCCCTCCCCTCCCCTACCCTTTGCAACAGCATGGATGGAACTGGAAAGCATTATGCTAAGCGAAATAAGCCAGGAAGTGAAAGAAAAATAGCATATGATCTCACCTTTAATAGGAACCTAAACAACAAAACAAACAAACAAGCAAAAAATTTAATTTTTTCAAATGGTCATCCAGGTGTCCAACACCATTTACTTCTTTTAAAATCTATCTTTCTCTGCATTGAGTATTAGTTTCAAAATATACTTGAATCTCTTTCTAAATAGTCTAATAAATTCCATTGCTCTTTCTGTCCATTCATTCCCATATACTGCACACTTCTTGTTATGTAACCTTGATAAAGTATTTTAATACTTGGTACGGCTACTCCTCCACTCCAGTACCCTTCTATTTTGGATTCCTTCACATGGCCACTTCTTTTTTTCATGTGTACTTTATAAGCAACTTCTGTGGCCTGAGGAATACATCCTTCAAGTGAGTTTATTAAAATCATGTTAAATTTATAAAACACATTGTAGGAGAATTGATTTCTTCATGATGCCTTTCCAAAAACATGTCACATATTTTCATTTGTTTGTTTTTTATTTTTATCGTTGTTCAGGTAAAGTTGTCTTCATTTTCTCCCCACAACTCTCCCTCACCTCACCCACCCCACCTCCCACCCTCAATCCTTCCCTGCTTTGGCTTCGTCCATGGGACCCTTATACATGTTCCTTGATGACCCTTCCCTTTCTTCCCCCCTTTACATTTGTTTAATACTCATGTTTATCAGAGAAAAAAAATAAAACTGATATTAAGATTAACCAGGAACCAGTTAGCAAATCAGTGGCTTGCTTAAGCACCTAGAAACAGAGGCTCAATTCAAAATAAAATCAAATGATGTAAAGTATGCATCCCACTGTCCATAATTCTACTCCGGATTCCAAGAATATAACAAAATACATTGGATTCAATAATAGCTATAATGCCAAGACAGAAAGACTAGAGGAAAGTTGGTTTTAACAGACTATTCTCTTGAGAGATTTGAATTCTGGGACAATCAGGATTCCTTTGCCAGAAGAATGCATTGAGCAAAGATGAAATTGTTCTTCGGAGTTCTATTAGTGAACACTATGTTCTGGCAATATTGAATTTTAAGATGGCTACTAATTGCAGCTTTGTATTTCCCATGGCACCCCCAAAACACCTGGCAGCAAGTACACTTGGAAAGTATAAAATAAAATTTTGGAGAAATGACAACGTTTCATTAATCTCAGATACTGCGAGGCCCTGCGAGGAACAAAGAAGAGGGTACAGCTAAGAAGCAGAAAATAAGATCGCTTAACTGCTCTTTTTTTTTTCGTTTTTGTACTCAGAGGGTTTTTCCTTAAATTTCAGTGAGAACTCCTCCAACTATATCCCATGCATGAGAAATTCACCGGAACCTTTACAAATCAGCTTCTTTTCTATATTGTGGAACTGTTGCTGCCTCTTTTTCCACGACAATATTCATCCAACAAAGGCTCTATGAAACTCTCTAGGAAGGCTTCAGTACACAGACACCTTATAAGAACATCTGCCTCATCCATGAGCAAAGCAACAAAGTATATTCAGCTCAAAACAAAACTAAAAGGAACCCTGGCTGGCATAACTCAGTGGATTGAGCATGGGCTGTGAACCAAAGGGTCGCCAGTTCGATTCCCAGTCAGGGCACAGGCCTGGGTTGTGGGCCAGGTCCCCAGTTGGGGGGCGTGCGAGAAGATACCACACATTGATGATTCTCTCCTTTTCCCCCTCACTAAAAATGAATAAATAAAATCTTTTTAAAAAAAGAAATTACAATACACATGTCCTACTCCCCACCCTGCCACACTCCCCGTCCTGCCACTTCTTAGATGATGTGAACTTGGGTTTACTCTCTTCACCTTTCTGAGCTACATTTACAAAATTTCTCATCTGTAAAATGGGAATAACTGCACTTACCTACCTACGACAAACGGTGGTGCAAATTAGATAAGGTCATGCATGTAAGAAAGCTTTGAATTCGGGCAGGGCTATACAATTTGAAAAACAGTTTAATACTATATTTCTCTCATAATAAAAATCATGCTTGCCTTAAACAAAACATTATAAAATTACCAAAAATATGAAAAAGGAAATTAAATTTACTTATAATTCCACCCACCAGAAGTAATGATATATTTTCCCCACTTTCTTTGACTCTGCTTAAACCAATGCACACACTGATACAAGTTACACAGACATTCATAGTGCTGGTATAGTATACACACGGAATTCTACATTTTTAGTTTTTCATCCAAAATTATTTTACAACCTGGTGAAATTATCTGTACATATGCTTTTTTTTTCAGTGCCATCCTGTATTCAGATATGTTTCTAATGTTGGCCACCTAGGGATATAGCTCATATATTGTTATTTTTAAGCTGTCAGTGATCATAAAATATATGATCACTAAACTTAATGAGATGGTATTAATGGAATTTCATTCATCACATGATGTTAAAGACAGAGATGAAATAAGATACTCTCCCAATCCTCTGTGTCATGATTGGCTATAGTGTAAATAGCTTTTGGATTAAAAGAAAATACAAAAGAAAAACATTCAAGTTTCATCAAATGCCATATGCTTCTCAATAGATAGATGGACAGATATCTATATCGCTTAATTCTAAAACTTGATGAGAGATATATTTTTCATTGGGGTAAAATTTACATGAAATGAACTACACCAGTCATAAGTGTACCATCGGATGAGTTATGGCCTATATCAGCTATACTCCATAGTCCATCAGAATATATAAAAATGCCCTACATCCTAGAAAATTCCCTCATGTCCCCTTCCAGTTATTTCTCCCCTCATAAGTAACTACGGCTCTGATTTCTACAACATAATTTTGTCTCTCCTTCAGTGAAATTAATATAAATGGAATTGTCCCATATGTGCTCTGTGGTGTGTCTGGCTTCTTTCACTCAGCGTTATGTTTTTGAAATTCATCCACCTTTTAGAGTGTATCATTAAATATTTTTGTTATTATGTAGAATTCCACTGTATGAATATGAAACAATTGGGTTGTTGGGGTTTTTCTTTCTTTCAGTTTGAGCCTATTACAAATAAATCTGCTAGAGATATTCCTGCACAAGTGTTTTTTCTGGATGCATTTTTACTTCTCTTGGGTAGATACTTGGGAATAGGTATAGTTTTATAAGAAACCACCAAACTGTTTTCCCAAATGGTTGTACAATTTTGCATGCTCATCAACAACTTACGAGAGCCTCTCTTGCTGCAAAGCCTCATCGATATTGGGTCTGTGTATTTTTAATTGTGGGTATCCTAGCATGTTTGATTTGATATTCCAGAAACTGCACACAGAAATGACATGGGGTGGAATTCATGTGTTTTTCCTCTCTCAAGGGTCACACAATACTGTGTCCCCTGTCACTCCATACATTCAAATAGTTATATTTTGTTGAGCTTTACCGTGGTTTGCTAAAGGAACGCAAGTCTGATACCAGCTCTTCTGTCATGGTGGGAAGCCATAAGATGAAGTATGCATTTTCATACCTTTTTAGAGTTGGCATAGCTCTGAAAGGTTACATGAATAAATAGAAGAGTTACAATTTAAACAATGGTCTAGGGATTCCACATTCATTGTTTACTCCATTATATTGCAATGCCTCTCGTAGCTGTTCCTATTTCTGCCACATCCTCCAATCCTAACACTCATACATTTTCCATGCGGCTATTTACTCATTTTTTAATATCCCCAATGCCGCGTCCCCTGCAAAGTGTGGTAATCACAATACTCCACGGCACAGTTACTATTATTGAAGAGTATCACATTATCACCAATACTGTTAGAAAATTGCATTTTACTTTTTGATTTTATTTTTTAAATTCACATTTTGTACCATGTCCTTATCTATAATCCATGGAATGCGTCTTATTAGAAGAGCCTAGAAAACTCATAAAGTTTCTGGAAAGCCAGTATAGCCATCACATAAAGCTTATTTTAAAACACACAACCAAATATCAGATTCCCAAAGCATTAAAACGCATTCACTTTTTCAGACATAAATAAATTACATCCTGTTAAGTAGTGAATAGAGAAAAAGTCCTTGAAATATTAAAGACCACACGGGTTGTCTTCAGCCCCTGACTGTTGTTAACGTGCATTCTGTTTCTTCTCCCTCAGCCGTCCTCAGCCATCGGTTTCGACTCCCATATTGCTTAACTCCCACATCGATATTGTTTTGCAAATCATTAAGTTTTTAAACATTACTATTTCTTTTTTTTTATTTAATCTTTATTATGTTTTCTTCTGTTACCATTTAGTCCCCTTGCATCCCCTTCCCCCCAGCATTCACCACACTTGACCATGACATCTTGGCTCTTCGGAGCTGCCCTTTTGCCTAGTTTAAGCCCCTTTTGGTAAATCAGCTCCTTCCGGTCAGAGCGACACAAGCCGTCAGTCTCTAGCGTGCTCAGCTGACACCCCAGCTTCTCTTTCCACTGGCCTCTGCTCTGACTGAGGAAATCAAATGCATTTTTTTTCCTGATAGAGAAGAGGAGGAATAAAAGGGGCAATTAATATCCACCTAACTCTAACTCTACGCCAGGTTCCTAAGATGAATTTGTCTTCTCAAGAACTCGGGGAAGAAAGTCCATTCCTGGGAGGCTCAGGTTCACACAGCCACTAAACACTGAAGCTGAGCTTCACACGGGCATCCAACTCTCAACTGAACTCACAATGCTCCCATGTAATCCTCTAAGTATACCATCTGACAGGACTCTGTAATTGTAAATTGTTTCACAGAATAGAAAAAGTATCAGAAGTTCCTTTGTGCCTTTCCTCTGAAGCCTGTACATGTACCTGAAAGCTTTAAAATATATCTGGTTTGTGGGAAATGGAATTTTCTTGATTGTTTTTTTTACTTTTCAAAAGTTTACTGTCTTTCTTGGCTTATTTTTACATTCTCAACATTGCTTTCATCAATTAACTTTTTTATGTCATGTTCTGCCTGCTTTTCCAAAAATTTTGAAATTACATGGTTGAAATTACATAATGAAAACCACATCACTCATGGGCTAAGTGCTAGAACGGAAAAGGAGAATTAAGTCTCTGACTTCAGCTCCTACTAAGACGAAAGATGTTATAAAGTAAACACACACAATCAGCACAAATGGGTGCCAGGCCACTGCTTTAATTATGGCATAAGTAACCTCTCGTCGGAAATCTAAAAGTTTTTGAGTCGAATCTCTTAAAATGATGCCATTAGAAATAAGCAACAAAAAAGGACACAAAAAACAAATGTATAGCACAATAAGATGCCAACTAGAAGATTAGAACCTACTTTTAAACGGATTTTGAAGAACAAGATGATAAACTATTAACGTGTTTTTCTTTGCCATGCAGCAGCGTGTGCCTGCTGAGTCGGCGGTATATAAGCCGCGGATAAGGTTTACTTTTGATTTAAACAGTTAACGTTTCTTCATTTAAACCGATAATGCTGTGTGTAGCAAAACACTGTAAAATAAGATATAAAAGCAATTTCCCCTTTATAAGGTATTGATTTTTAAATGACTAATCAAGGTTTGAGGTTATCCCACGGGAGGAAACAAGGCAAAAGCAAAACTAGGATTAATAAAGCGGTACGCACAATTTCACTGCTCCGGACGCACGTGCTAAAGCAATTAATGAAATAACTCAAGGAACAATGTCATATATTTCAAAGAAAGCATAATAACAAATGAATATTTATATGTTTAAAATTTTTAAAGCATTTTACAGTTAAATACAAGTAAGAAAATTGTAAACTTGCACTTTGGAATAATTCTGATCACATGCTGGGTTTAGAGACACTCAAATGTTCCTCCCTGATACTTCAAGGTTACTGTGAGGCAAGGAAGGCTCAGAGGCAGCAAGATCAAGTTCATTCCACCTTAGTGACCTTGATAATGGCCAATTTAAAGCCTCTGAGAACAAGTGAGTCCCTAAATGAAGCTATAGCTTATGTTTTGGTATTTCATTTAAACTGTAGCTTTAGTAGAAATTGGGATGAAATATTTGATTCCTCAAGGAGTCTTTCAGTTGAATGGAGTCTTGGAAGCACAGCTACCTGCAAACAGAAGGCTAATGGAGAACAAGAAATTAAAGTGAGAATCATATTATACACAGAGCTGTGTGGCACTAGACGCAGAATGTCATTCCTTGAACATCAGAACATTGAGCCTCTAAGGAAATAAGAGTTGCAAAAGATACTACCGCATTTGGAGCATACAATACAGTACAGAAAACAGTTTGCTCCGTAGACTCATGGAACCACCACATTTATGGGAGCTCCACGTGTGTGCTCACACGGGCTCTCTGTGATTGCCCGCTCTCTGTTTACCACACGGGCTGTGGGAGGAAGGTCTTTTGATATCACTTAAACAGTCGGAGAAAATGGCAAAGCAAATTATGACAGCTGTTAGATTCCTCAGAGTGGCAGTGTTTTCAGCTCAGCATTGCCAAGTCCTGCCTCTTTGTGAGTGCAGCTCCTATGGCAAGATACGTTCAAAGCACAGAAACGAGACGAAATTGTTGCAAGGCTTATTCTTCCACAAAGTACAATTTATATTAGTGTAACAGGTCAATATTTTTCCTAAGCATTTCCATTGGCCCTAGCAGGAAAGAAAAGTTATTAAAAATAGCCTTTTTCCAAAGTCTGGGTGTCAGGGATTTTACATATATTTTTCAAAAATTCATTGATTCACCAGCAATTTTTTTAAGTAGCTTACTATATTATAGCACAATACAATTTTAAGGTACATATTATTAGCACCATATATCAAATGTGGAAATTGAGCCTCAAAGATGTCAAATAGTTTATCAAAATTCATGAAGATAAAGCCGTCGACACCAGCGTTTAAATCCAAGATATCCAGTCCTGCCTCTTTAAACAACCTGAACATATAAAGAGCCTCTGGTGGTCACGGATGTGTCCTGTGGGGACTGTCACCTTTGGAAGAACTCTTCCATCCTCCCACACACACTCAGTCTGTGCTTCTGCTTTATACTAACACAGGGTTGACTGTCAGAATAAAATAGATTTTGATACAAATTTTTAAGGAGAAACACAAAAGTCATATAGAATGTTTTATTCTTTATAGCTTATGAAATAACTCAATGCAGGATTGTGAGAGGGGAAAGAAAAATCTATAGAAACCTTGTATGTTCCCAATTCACAATCGATGAGAATTATGTAAGATCATTTCCATTTCTGTCCTCATGGCCAGTAAGTTCAGAGCTAAATTTAATCAAGTAAAGTATATATTTCATCCCTGACTTCAATTATAATGACATCTGCATTATCTAAATGGTCTAGAAGCTATTTTCATCTCCATTTTAACTCTGTCCATTTTTTTGAAAGCTATTACAAACTCTTGGAATATTTGGAAAAGGTTAAGTTGATACCCTGCCATATTCATTGTAGAAAAAAAAGTCTAAAGTCACAATGTTAACAAAGCAATACACAAAAAATCAGCAGTGATTAGATTGAGATAATCTCCGCTTATATCTGAATGTATAAGTTATGTCAGTGTATGCTCTGTTCATCCTCTATATTGATTGTTTTTACATCAAAAGTATGGTTCTGTAATTAATACTAACAGGAGCACTCTAAAGCCCTCTTTCATTAATCAATAAAATGGCTACCTTAAGATTGTGCAATGGGTCATAACAACTTCTCATAAGCACATTCCAAATTCTTAGAATTATCATCATCAAGTCAACATGCCACCTATGGTCACTTCATAGCTGTCCTCAACAAAGCTCAATGCAGTTTCCCATCCAATTGCCACAACCTCCAACTCACCCGCTTACACAGCTCAGGGGTAGGCCCTTTGTGCCAGTATGAGTTTCATATAGGACAGTTTTTGACACAGAAGAGAACTCTTGAAGAATTTCTAGATTTCTACGGAAGACCTGATTTATGATAGCTGCTTTAGAGGTATTTTCTAACTGCAGAATACTCTATTAAACAGAAACCTGTTTTATCTTTTTAAATGTATTTTATTGCATTTTTTTCCATAACCATTTGTCCCCCTTATATTTGCCTCCCCCCTCGCAATCACCACGCCATTGTCCATGTCCATGAGCCCTTTCTCCTTTTTTATTCAATCCCTCCTTTATCAAACAGGAACTTGTTTTAAAGTCACTCCAGTCTTTACAAAGTAGCAGCACACTCTATTTTTAGTGATTCAGCACCAGTTTGGGGAGCTCCAGCAACTGCTTTTCTAGCACAATCTTCCATTGGCTACCACGTAGGGGTGACCCACTAACAGCCCCATCAAACTGGGAGTCAAAGAAGTGGCCAGGTATTCCTTAGTTCTTGAACTAGCAAATCTCAAGAAGCTTAACATGATTTCAGTCTCACTTGCTCCCTATTTTCTCTAGCAGATGATATTTTCATATCAGCCAGTAATAAACACCAATCTTCTATTTCTATCAATTATATAAGAGTGACAGCTTAAAAAGAGAAAATTTTTTAAATTGGAAAAGGTGAGAAACAACTGTGTAGCTTCTAAAATAACTTGAAATTTTCCCATTATCCCATTATATTCTTCAACAGCCGTGATACAATTTCTACCCTAAGATGAAAACATACTTGCAAAACATTTAATCTAAGCTTGGTTTACAAAACGAAGGGAAACTAAGTTCAGGAACTGCTGTGTTCTGCATACACCCGTGCCTATGGATCAGGCCTGTTTTAATTACCAAAAAAAAATCATAGGCCTCTGGAAAGTGGTGCTGGCTGGGACTCAACCAGTGCATCTGAATATAGTCTGTTTCTGAACTTCTTTTCTGATTGGAATGGAAAATAATGCATTCTCCCAATCAGTGGCTGCATACCAACTACCTGAAGCCTTCACACTCTTCTCTGGTGGAATACTGTCCTACAACACAGCTGCAGTTGGGGCCACCCGCTATTTGGTTAAGTGTATGATAGTTTATAGTCTTCTGCAGTGTCCCATCTGGCTTTCACGGGGCCAGAATGGTCTATTCAGTAGGAATATCCTTTAGGAAAAGTTGGCACTGATGCCCACTGCTCCTTCTGGGATGCAATATTCCTTTTGTTGTTTATTTATTGTTTTTATATGTATTTTTCCTGCCTTGGGGAATAGATTTCTTTTGTTTTATTGTTTCATTGTGTTTTATTTTGTTTTTTTACTATTTTGGCTGAGGTCAAGGGGTATTTGCAGAAACTTCTACTTGACTTTCCCCAATTTAATAGTTCTTACCCCACAGACCAAGGACCTAATGTGGGTTTCATTCTAATTGTCAAATGTATCTACCTTAATCATACTTTTAGAGACCAGAAAAATAACGACCAGTGGTGTAGGAACACAGCAGAATTGCAGTAAGATGGAAATTGGTTAGGATTTGATTTATTATCTAGCCCTGTAACAGGGGACTCGTTAAGACATTTTAGGTATCTAGGTTTCAGTGTCAGCCTACACCCTCAGTCCTCAATGTATATGGATGATCTTTTTTTCCAGTATATAGTCGCCTGAGTAAATAGCCAGAGGTCTCTTTGGAGAAGGTTTGAGAGACTCATCATAGTATATATACTAGATGTTACACTTCAGGGTCCCTCTCTTCACTGATTGGGTCTAAATCTAAAAGTGGCTTTTAGTCCAGGAACTGAACAAGTGATCATGACTTTTATTGGGGTGACTGCCCCTAGCCCTACAACCTCCCATTCTTGCCTTCATCTGATTATAGATAACACAGAGCATTTTCCTTGGCCAACCATCTCTAAAGATCAAGCCCATGTAGCCACCCTTCAATGTTACCATTTGTTATAGTAATTGTGGCTTTCTGTCTTCCTCACCACCTGACTTCTATCACTTTGGGGGTGTTGTCATCCCCATAGACATTAACAAACTAAACATCAAGACTGCCTAAGAATCATTCTCACCTCATTGCAGAAATGGAATCCCCAAATTTTGGCTGGGAACTTAGCTATGAAGATGGAAACCACATGCCTAATCTCCCTCACATGTAGTTAAGACATCTGTGGCCAGTGAGACATGAACAAAAGTACTGCATTATACTTCTAGGTGGCACTAGTATACAATTATGAACTTGCATCGGGGGTGGGGGGGACCTGCCACACATAGTGGCATAATGTGTTGAATGAGGTGATGCTGGAGAAGTGAAGCCAAGATAGTCTGGGTTCTCAAGGGACCTCAAGGAATAGAGGTATCCTATCAGTCCTCGTTGCCTATCTCTAAACTGTCCCATAAGAAAGAAATGTACTTCTAGCTTGTTTAAGCATTTTATATGAATATTTTTAGGTCAGATAACTGTATTCCAACACTTTCATAGATTTATGTTTTTAACTAGACTCAGAACGTGAAGAAGGTAATTATAGAAGCAGAGGGAGCAGACGTCTGGGATAGTCTGGAATTAAAGCATCACACAATGAGTGACATCAGATATTGACACTTCCCCATAAATCTCAAAAAGCTATTATGACAAAATCAAGAGCCTAGGGTGTCCCCAGAGCACACTACAGCTCCCCAGATCCCGGCTTCTCAGTTTCTGAACCTCTTCACTGTGAATTATCTCTGCCCCTTACTCTCCCTCAAACACCCGCTCTCATGTCACACCCTAGATGTTGTCACTACAGTTAACTGCTCTGCTTTTAAAACCACCACCTCCTATCTCTCCAGCCCTCTACCTGCATAACCAATATTTGAATTTTATAGGGACTTTTACTATTTTTATCCCATCATTTTTTAATCTTCTTCTCTTTAACCTTCCCATGTCTGCATATTTCTCCTTAGGCCAAATGATGGCTATTATAAAGTATTCATTCATCATTCCTTTGTTAAACAAATATTCACTGACCAAGATCAATATAAAAGTTGTTGCCCTCCACATTAGGGATGGAAATGTAAGCAAACAAACAAAAAGTACCTGCTCTTATGGCATTGCTTACTTTTGGTGGACAGAAATATAGAAGTAAACAATAATAATATAATGTGGTTTTTTATCTTCATAATTTATAAAGACATCATCTATTTTATGTTATATCTTGATAGTTTCAAGTAAGGATAGAAAAGTTTTATTTCCAATTCTAGCATATAAACACATATGACATTTAGTCTTAAGCCTTTAAAAACTAAGTGACTGAATAACTCCTCCAGTATAATTTCTGGTGTGACTGAAATTTGCATGGGT
Organism: Tonatia bakeri; assembly: GCA_004024845.1. NCBI lineage: Eukaryota > Metazoa > Chordata > Mammalia > Chiroptera > Phyllostomidae > Tonatia > Tonatia bakeri. The sequence goes on along the minus strand of PVIA01001339.1, from coordinate 230,392 downwards.
AATTATTACATAATTACTCAGGTTACCATTATATCTAGTATGCACAGCAGTGCCCAGGAAATGAACAGAGACTTTAATTCAAATTCATCATTAGTACTTAATATTTAATTTCAAATATAGGTATGCATTCTGTATTTAAGTTGGAATAAAATCATTTCTTTGCCTGTTGCAATTCCTAGACACTTGATATATTTGTCTACTATTGAAGTAGAAAATATTGTAATATTTAAATACTATTGTGATAGCTATTACTTTATGAAAAAAAGCAAATTTTAACTAGTCAAATAAATAAGAACATATACGAGGCCTGTCAGAAGGTGTCCAGCCATGTAATAAGAAAAATAGAGACATTTATTGAAGAAGATTCAAAATACGAAAACATTATACTTAGGACAATGATGCCTCAGTCTCCTTCAAAGTGAACTCCTTGGGGCCTAAAACAGTTCTCCCAACTGCCATCAGCTGCCCCATCATATTTTCCTAAATCTCATAGATGGTCTGAAATCTCTCCCCTTTCAAAGGTAATTTTAGTTTTGGGGAAAGTCAGAAGTTGCAGGGCACCAAATACGGGCTGTGGAGGGGCTGAGCCACCTGGGTGATTTGATGTTTCACCAAAAAACTCTGCATGAGACGTGACGTACGAGCCAGCACATAGTCGTGACGAAGCTGCCGGTCACCAGCTGCCCACGGTTGTGGCCTTCTGAGTCATCCAAGTAGTTTTGGCAGAAGAATGTTCAAGCTTAATGCAAAACGCTTTTTAAAGAATATATTTATTAGTTTTTAGAGAGAGGGAAAGGAAGGAAGAAAGGGGCAAAAACATCAATGTGTGGTTGCCTCTCATGTGCTCACTACCGGAAACCTGGCCCACAACCCAGGCATGTGCCCTCACTAGGAATCAAACCAGTGACCTTTTGGTTAATAGGCCAACACTCAATCCTCTGAGCCACACCAGCCAGGGCTACAAAATCTGATGCAGATTCATTGCTCTACTTGCTCAGCCATTTTGAATGTGATGGCCAAACAGTACACATACTGGCTTGATGGCATCTACTGCCCCCACTGACTACTACAGTGAAGTCATCATTGCTCACACATGTGCATTCCAGTCCACTCTCCTTGGCTGCCAGGTTCCATCAATGTCACACAAACCATTCTTGTTATGTTAATAATGACTGGACTTTTTCTGGGCAGACCTGATATTTCTGCTTATCACAAAATTGGAAGAATGCATTAGTTACAAAACTTTCAAAATAATACATCTACGCAGTTTGAGTCAACAGTGTATTCAAATTAAATAATAAAAGGAGGAATAAGAATTTTAATATTAAGAATATTTCTAAAATTAAATATTCACCTTTAAGGACAGTATTTAGATTTTACTTTTAATTCTTGCCACAAGTCTTTCAATAAAATGTCCTAGTTAGATAATCTTTGTCATTTGGAAAGAGCACCGAAAATCAGAGTATCAGTTTTCCAGCTCAAAATTTCTTGAGGAGTGCAGACAACAAAATCACATACAGTGGCATGCACAACAAATTGTTTTGAGCTATCCAGTGTATAAAATACAAACCTAAGAGAGAAAAGAAGTTTAAAAAACAAAATTTGTTCTCAGTAGTCAAATAAGAAAATTAGAAGTTCCAAAAATGCTTTAGGAAGAAAATTTCTTAACATTTTGACAGTCTGGATTTACCTAAAAAAGAAAGAATTTTGATCAATCCTAGGTTCAAAGTTTCTTTTGAAAAACAAGTTGCCAAAATCATTTATTTCTTTCTTATATGTTTTATACACACAAATGTCTGTGACACTATTAAAAGCATTTCTAGACTGAATCAGTCATTTGGATATAGAAAAACAACAAATGATTTTTTTAAATGTTTGACTGCATATGGATTTATGAATTCCACAATGATTCTTTTTTACCACTGGCCAATGCTTCTTTTTTTCACACATTTCACAGGATGATTCTGGTAGAAGAAATATTTACAAAATAGAAAATAACACCCTTCATTTCACTGTACATAAAGTGATTATAGCTCAATATAGTGTAAATGAACAAATGGCCATTGTCAGACAGAGTTGACCGCATTATTTTTCAGCCAAAGAAAAAATCCTAGTACACAAAAGATTTTATTACTGCCTTGCTATATTCTTATATAATATGTAATAAGTTCTAATAGGATGGAACAGCCACAATTACAAGCTTAAAAGCAGATTCTAGAGTGCAAGAATGCCTTTTGCTGTACTTAGCATATAATAATAATAACAATAAAGTAAATGGGTTTTTGTTTGCAGAACAATCAGTGTATTGTCAGAAAACTGTGAGTAAATTGAATAAACCTTGAATAAACCTGCCTACCACTCACTGGGTAACTTCCACAGCATTCTACACCACAGCAGATGCTAAAGTTTGTGTCAATGCAACAAACACTGAGATGCCAACTGAAGCTGAGAGAATTTAATTATCTTTTAGCCACTTTGGACTCCATTTCCATATTTCCAGATTAATATTTTCTTGGGATTTTGTAAACAAAATGACATTTTCTCTTAAGGTATTTATTGTTTAAAGCAAAAACATCAGAAATAAAAAATAAGTAGGGCAACAATCTCAAATTTGTTTCTGAATATATTCAGTAAGCATTTTTTTATCTGGCAGTACAAAAGGTGTAATTTATGAAATCGTTTCAATAAACCAAATTTCCCATTGACATCATCATCCTTGACAAAGTCTTCTGATCCAGGAGCTGAAAATGAGATGTTTTTACCTAGTTATTTACTCATGGTGAAGGATGAAAACTTAACAACCTATTGGGAATATCCCCATCGTGAGTACCTTGTGTGAGCAGAGGTAGAAAATAAAAATTCTAGTCTTTGAAAGTGAACATCTACTGAGTATCACGAAGAGACAACACAGTATCATCACCTGCACAGCTGACCACATGACAGGGCCAAGAAGGTATGGTTTCAGTTCTGTAAGGTCAGTCTTTGTAAAATCAATGGCTATATTTCTGTTAATCAAATTTTAAAAATGTAAAAATAGAAATTTGGATATAATTCCGATTTGTCATTCTATTAGTGACACTTAGGCTTTGACCAATTATTTCCTTAAACACAAGACTATGTAGCCAAAATGTGAGTTCTGCACATTACGCATGAGTAAAACGGAGAGAAGCAAGCCAGAGAAGGAGGGTAGGAAGTGACAGAAGGTAGGAGCAGAGATTATTTCATTAAGCAGAGAAGAGGGCTGGGAATATAAGCCCAATTTTTCTATTTTAAAAACTGAGCTATTTTTCTTAGTGAGCTGAGAAACCATCGGTGCGCACTGAGTTGAAACAGGAACTGATTCCTGTCGTTAAAGCACAACTCTCCCCGTCCACCTGGGGTGACGGTGCAGTGTGTGCATCTGGGGACGGAGAGAACAAGTGAACACACAGATAAGACACACTGGTGACTTGGGCAGGGCAGGGGCCAGCAATGAAGGCGAAGTGACACGTGGCCGAGTTCTGATACATTCTGAGAGATGAAGTAGCAAAATGTGCGAATGGAGAGGGTGTGAGGGGTGAGAGCAGCCATGACTCCAAGATTCCATGTTCTGTCAGAACGACAGGGTTGCCGGTTACCGAGATGAGGAAGAATGTGGGAGAAAGCAAGTTTTGAAGGGAAGACATCAGGTTTGGTTTAGGACTTTGTAAGTTCAAGATACATATTAAACATCCAAGCACAAAGCTGGGAGTGTGAATAATGGAATTAAGGACAAAGCTGTCGGAATAAAGACAGTGTTTGGAAGATATTAGAGTATGAATGGAATTTCAGATCTTGAAAGTGAATAAGATTATTTAAAAATGGGAAAAAATATTCTTTTCCATATACTTTTAATTCCTTGTCTTCTTCCTCCACTTCCTTAAAAGAAAATCCTAATCCCTGGTTAAACTCAGCCATCTCCTCTTTAGTCACTATATCCAATCGACATAATGTCTTCAGTGAAACTTACCAGTGTGGCATTTTGGGGAAGTAAGGGTGAATCCCTTTTCATGCATCCCTTTTATTCCACTTTGTCTAATGGCAGAGAAACCCCCAGTATCACTATGTGATTTAGTTTCACGGAAGTGTTTAATCATACCATACACACAGTCACCCAGAACCTTGCTTCTCATAAGTGGTTGATTTGGGATACCCAATGTTGATATTTTGCATATCTCTCTTGCCAGCCCACACCACGCATTACCAGTGTTCTGTTTACTACTGGAAATAGAGTTGGTGTGGTTCTAGGACAGAGCAGGGCCAGTTACAACAAGTTATCCTTCTTGAAAAGGCTATCTCCACATGCCTCTCTCTAATCACATGAGAGCAAATACCCAGTAGCTGATAACTTAGCTCCAGTTCAAATGTGAGAACCAAGGGAGTCAGTGGTGGAGCTGCAGTCCCAAAATCAGCAGGCTAAAACCCAGAAGGGCTGATGTGTCCATTCCAGTCTGACAGCAGGAAAAAGCAATGTCCCGGCTTAAAGGAAGAATTCTGACTTACTTGCAGAAGGGTTAGCTTTTCCTCCAATTCTATTGAAGTATAATTTATGAATAATTTATATATGATTAAAGTTTGCAGTGTGATGATTTTGTATGTTTTCTTTTCTGAAATAATTACCACAATCAAGTTAATTAGCACACCCATCACCTCACATAGTTATCTCCCTCCCCTTTTTTGTGGTGAGAATTCTTAAGATCTAGTCTGCTAGCAAATTTCAAGTATAGACTACGGTATCGTTAACTACAGTCACCATGTTGTACACTAGATCCCCAGAACATATGCATCTTACAACGGAAGGCTTGTGCCCTTTAACTGGCATCTCCACATTTTCCCCATCCCCCAAACCCTGGTAACTATCATTCTAGGCTTTATCAATATTACCACAAATGGCAGGATTACCTTCTTTGTGGTGGCTGAGGAATACACACACACACATATATATGTATGTATATATGTATATGTATATGTATATGTATATACACATATATATTACTCATATGTATATATGTGTGTATATATATGAATATATAAATGTCTGCACACTCTGTGGCCCAGTCAAGTTAACACACAAGATTAACCATCACATTGGCCTTCGACAACAATAAAAACATATGAGGCAATTAAAACAGAAGAAAAATAAAACACCAAATTGTCAAGAGACAAAGCAATCAAAAGAACTAGTCCCAAATGTGATACAGATGCTGGGTTGTCAGACAGGGTATTTCCAATTACTAATTAATATGTCAAAGACTATAAGAAAAAGATGGACAACATGCAAGATCAAACAGAATATTCATCAGAGGTAAAATCAATAAAAAAATCAAATGAAAATGCTAGAAATAAGAATAGAGTAACAAAGATAACTATGCATTTATATTCAGTTATTATTTGGGGGGTGGGGAATAGTCTTTTCACAAAGACTGGGATTTTCTTGATAGCAGCAGCGGTGTTTGGCTTTCTAGATCTTAAATCTACCAGAGTTCTGAGCACATGACATGTGTTAAGCCAAGTATTACTTTAGATGAAAATCTAGGTGGTAGATGGTGGGTGTTTCTTAGCTTCCTCTGCTTCCCCAGGTCTTGGCTGTGCCTGGCACTGACCTCTAACCACCAGGACAGACGCTGCCATAATGTACTTTCATCTGTCACTGCACTACTCATGTCAATCATCAATGGAAGCTCAACTTATAATATTTTTGAAATTAACTATATGTTGCTTCTCAACAAAGAAGGAAAGTTTTTGTTAGTCAGTCATCTTTGTTTTATTGTGAGGTCCTGTCAGAAGTCAGTAACACAGAATAGGATGTCACAGACTGTTACAGACATCCACACATTGTAAGCGGGAAGGTGGTTAGCCTGGGTGACCTGTACAGAGTTTTTTAAGTTCTGTGATTTGCTTCTCGCATCTCCATTCAAAGTGGCAACCCACTAAGAAACTTGGCAGAGTTGTAACTGAGAAAGCAAGGCGTTAACAAGGGCTCTCCTTGTAGCCAGGGACTTGGCTGGTGGTTCAATTATTATTTACTTTTTGGTGGAGGGAGTAAAGTCTAGTTCACCCAATAAAGATACATGACAAGCACTCAGGTTTTGAATCTCAGACACCATACCTATGATAGATGGAAAAATGACTGAGAAGTAGACACAGTAAATAGAGACGGTTTTAGAACCAGGATGATATATTTTATTATCTGACACTGGAAAGAAATGGTAGCAGAAACCAAAAAAGGAAGACTGAATTTTTCATTTGGCTATTGACTGCGGGTAGATAAATACTGGTTTATGAAGAGCATACTATAGAAATAAACTTACAAGCATGCCTTTCTTCGCCCTCCTTGTGAAGTCACAAAATATGTATTTCCAGGACAGAATAAAGAAGGAAAAAAATCTCTTTTTTTATAAGAAAAAAATTTTAATATCATATTATGTTTATAGGTTAAGCATATACCAGCTTCAGCTATTTTACCCTAATTGTAGGTACTTTAAGACCATAAGTATCTAAATTATTCACACAAAACAAATCTTGGTAGAACTTAACTCTTTAAAAAAGTAAAGCAATTAAAACTTTCAGAATGCACAACATTTTTAATGTATCAATGCCCCATTCTACTATAAATCTTATGTTTGACAGCTTAATGGTAATAAAATCAACTTCCCAAAGTTGTTTTCTTTTTTCTGCATATTCCAAGACAGCTGTAATGAGATATGTGAAAGGTATAAGATCAAATGTCAAAAACTAAGAAAGTTCATGTTCTACAGTTATGCCAATTATCAATTCTCTAGCTACTATTTTTGTTATTTATTATTATCATTATTACTTTGAAGCTTTTTAGACACATATCTTAATGAAAATAGGATCCTAATGTTGATATTGAATATTGACTATAACACCAGGGATGCTGACACAGGTATATACAACCAGAGGAAAATTCTAGACTGATTTACTTAAGAATAGAAAATAATAAACTTTTAAGAAAAGTAAATTTTTAAAAGTGGATTGAAAGTATACAGACATTGCTATATATCACTATTCTTTGGCTGACACCAACTACTAAGTTCTGTGCCTAATTCTACAGCATAATTACTCACTTATTAGTAGCAGAATATTATAAAGAAGGCTGATAAATAAATGGCTTTCTAATACCTGAAATAATTCATTAGGAAAGTTTATATGCTTAAACATGTAAAGAAATCATCTAGTAAATTTTCATAGCTGGCTGTTTATCCACATGCGACACCTGCACAACCATGTCGACACATGTGTGCACCCTTATTTTTGTTGCTGTCAGAAAAGATCAAAATCAAAATTAAAATGCCTAAAAATTCTTGTGGCTCCTGGAACCAAACCAAGTTACAATTATGTCTTCAGGGGTCTTTCTGAAATATATTTTCTTAGAGATATTATATTTACAATATATACTTTATTACTGTGGGCTATTTCTTTGGTGATGTTTTTTAAGAAATTAGTTCTAATATTACTGATGATTCACTGGTATCGGTTATATGGTTTGGGCCATTAGCAAAGCCATTATTGTGGTATTATTTACCTGTTTATTCAGCTACTCTTTATGAAATGCCTAGGCACTATTCCAAGCAACGGAAATGCAATATTAATCAAATAAAACAAAGTTTCAGATTTCTTGCAGTTTCTGGTCTTACACAGGATGTGTAGTCAAAAAGATCATACTGCTGAAAAAATGTGTTTGTTTTATGATAGCAAAGGAGTATGTATCAGTGGGGACCCAACCTACCCTAGGAGATCAAAGAAGTCTTCTGCAATGTTGTGACATTTAAACTGAGATATTTTATCAATGTGTAGAATTTAGCTAGATAGCATGGTAGGGGAGCTGCTGAAGGAAGAAGGTAATGAATCTGGGCAATAGGAAAAATATTTTAGGAAGATCAGAGGCAAGGCAAGTTAAATAAACAAAAGGGTAGGCAACATCAAACCTGAGTGTATAAGAATGAACCAAGACCAACCATTTACGGTCATATAAATCACGCTGAAGAGTGTTTTATGCTAAGTAAGAGTACTGAGTGATTTCATTTAGAAGGATGGTGTAATTAAATCTACATCTTCTTCATATGCCACAGAGGGAATGTGGTCCCTTGTAGCTCTCAGATTCTGTGAGACATATTAGAAGTCCCAGTAGATTTGTTTAGCAATCCATGTATTTGAATCATTGCAGTTCCAAAAGTCCGTTGGCTGGGGTGACAAAACCATCATCTGAGATGTGGATGAAGGCCTATGAAGAACTGGGCCAGGAGAAAACGTGGGTTCATCTCCTTGCTTTTGATCACATAGCCTTGGGCAGAACAGTGGACCCATCCAGAAACTCCCTGTGCCTGTGCTCGTACATCAGTCTTGCATACAGACTGCACACGTTTTTTTTGACTAGAGAATAAGAGGGCATGGTCCTGAGACTGTCATACAAGTGAGATTTACAAGTGAAGTTTGTGGTGATAATATTAATAATACTTAAAATGCTATGTGCCAGGGACTTTGTTGATTGTTTTTTTATAGAGTATCTCATTTGAACTTCACAGCTATAAAGTTGTGAATTACCACCATCATTTCCACTTTAAAGCTAGAAAACAGTTCCAGAAAGTTACTTTTTTTGCCCCGGTTCACACAGGCATTGTGAGACTGAAACCAAATTTCCACCCCAGAATGCGTTAGAACTTTGGAAGTCTATGCACTAGTGTAGCGATTCTCAACATTTTCAACCAGTGTGCTGCAAGAACTTTTGAAGCATCTGATGCCTTACTAGTCAGCGGCACTGGCTTCTTTTCCCAAGTTAAAAAAGAATAACAACAACCAACACAATAGCCATCCAATGCGAATGAATCAAAATTATACCTGTTTTGTCAGATTGGCAAAAAATATATGCTTTGGTGTGCCACAGACTTCTAGTAATTAGTTTATGTCCGCCATGGGAGGAAAAGAGTTGAAAATTGCTGCTCTAGTGCCTCCAGACCACTGGATGGATTTGCTCACGTACACAGCCCTGTGGCATTTAAGTCAAATCATGTTTTGTGGGGTAAAGCAGACAGGAGTGCAAAAGTGTCTCGGAGGGCAGGGGCCTGCCCTGGCCTTTTGGACAGACGCAGAAAGGAGCCCGTCTCTCCCCTCTGCGGCGCTCCCGCCCCACACTCACCTCCACATCCTGGAGTTTGTGATGGAAACTCGGCACATTTGGGGGCTGACTGGCATTTCATATTCCCAAGAGGAAGCTGTTTTACAAAGAGTATAGAACAAAGTCTCTTTTCCTCGAATTCAGAATTTTATCCACTTGAATCACTTTCTTTTTTCTGCCTAGAAGCTCTCACTTCTCCTTTAGGCACTGAAGCAATTGTTAACCTTCCTGCAGGTGACAGGGTGGTATTCTAGAAGAGAGGTGGGTGGTGGGAAGGAAAAGAAATGCTCATTAAAGAAAGTCCTGTTCACGTGTGTCACACACGTGCGTCCACATCCACACACTGAGAATGTTAAAAGTCTGAGCAAGGAAATGTTGCCTCCTTTCACTCTGCTGATGCTCACCTGTTCCTCCCTCTGTGGACTTGCCCGTTTAGATATCCTGGAAGCCTTGGGTGCTGGGGCTGTGTTCTGCAGTATGTCAAATAATCCCTTTCCTGCATGGATCAACTGTTCTTGTAGCATTCACTGCATCTGTTCATTCCTTTCATTCCCCAGGAAAAGTGATGCATCTGACCAGGGCTTAGAGTACAAAAAGTTATGTCCCCTGAGCGTATTCTCTGATAATGCAATCACATTAGAAATTAATGAGGAAATGTAAGTGGGAGTATCACATATTTGAAGATATGCGTTTGTTCTTTTAAATAATTCATTGATCAAATATTATGATGAGCATTAGAAAATATTTATAACTGAAATAAAGTAAAAACAACATCAAATTTTGTAGGATATAGATATTGAAATATCAAGACAGGAACATATAATATTATACATTTTGGAAAAGAGATAAATGAAAATTAATGAGGTTAGAATTTTTTCAATTTTAATATTTTTATTTTAATTGTTGTTGCAGTACAATTTTCTATTTTTTACTCCCATCCCAACCCACCCACCCAGCCCTCCCCTCCTCCCTCCCATTTCCACCCTCCCCTAGTTTTTATCCATGTGTCCTTTATACTTCTTCCTGAAAACCCTTCCCCTTTTCCCCTGAAATTCTCTCTCCTCTCCCCTCTGAACACTGTCAGCCTGTTCTCTATTTCAGTGTCTTTGGTTATATTTTGCTTGTTTCTTTGTTTTGTTCTTTAGGTTCCTGTTAAAGGTGAGATCATATGGTTAGCATTTAACTGATAAAGTTAGACAAAGAATAACATAGGAAAATTAAGTAGGTAAAAAGAATGACTATAATTACAGGAGGACAAATTAGTGAAATAAAAAATAACTTATAAATAAAGTTTATTATTTAAACAGAATAATAAAACATAATCTAGTATGATTGATCTAGAAACAAAAGACACACAGATTCCATATCAGGAATTTTACAATATTCATATAATAGGTATATTTTTGTCTCAGCAAAAAACACAAAGATGGCAATGTTTCCCATATCAATCTCCCCATTTGATACAATTTCAACAAAAAAATTCTTTTAAGGATTTTTACTGAACTTTAAAAAGCTGTACAAAAATTATTTTGGAAGGATTAAGTTTGACAAAGTGATGTTTGAAGACCAATAAGAGGCAGGAAGGGTAGAAGAGAAAGAGAAAACAACAAAACAAGCAAGAAATTGGAGGAAAAACTGCTCATTCCATCAGCTACCCAGCATTTCTATAAAGTTATAATAACTAAAAAAGAGGCTTTGATACAAGGATAGAAATGGACTAACAAGCCTAAAATCTGACCCACGTCCAAACAGCAGCTTGGTATCTGATGGAGCGCGCATCCCAGATCAGCTGACATACCAAACAAAACGAACACACAAAAGTGACAGTGGCTTTGAAAATGCCTAGTCCACAGCAACATGAACAGGAATGGTTTAATTGAAAGTTTGTTTGGAGCAAAATGACAAGAGAATAAGAATCACTATAAATCTTTTTAGGACTTCTACCATTATAGGTGAAAAGAGAAATGGAGGGAGATATGGCATAGGGTCAAAGGAGGACTTTTTTTAAAAAATATTAAGGACCTTAGAGCATGATGGTGTGCTAACAGAAAGTGTCTAATGTAGGAGAAATTGCTGACAGGGAAGAGAGGGGATAATAGTGTAACCAAATCCTTGCGTAGGAGTGAGAAGACACAGTACAGGACATAGAGGGAGTGTTTGCTTTGCGAATAGGAAAGCTGCTTTCATCATTACAGTAGGAAAGGAAAATATGGGAGCAAATGAATTTGGTGGAAGAAAGAGGAAGAATTGCTGTCTGGTTGCTGACTCTGCCATTAGTAGTTGGGTGGCCTTAGGAAAAACCTTACTTTCTGAGCCCTGCGTCCTTCAAATACAAATGCAAAGAGAACATGAGCATCACAGTATTTTGTGATGACCTTCAGATGATGCATGTGTGGCACTTAGCACACTGCTTTGGCGCTCAGTCAGTGAAGGCCATTCTTATGCATGAAAGTCATCTGAGGAAAGGACCACGGGATCTGCTAGCACTTACTGAGCATGCTAGCATGAATTAGCTCACTGTCACTTGTAAGTAGAAAGTACAATTTTGATAATGGAAAAGAGAAAAAAGAGAAAGGGCCAGAATCTTAGAGCAATTAAGAGCTTGGATTTAGGAATCCCAGTTGAGTAATCCTGACTCTATTGTCCTACCTCTGAACCTCTGTTTCTTCATTTATAATGAATTAAGAAAAACAACAGTATTATCTCACAGGTATGTTATAGGATTATATGAATACTAGACATAAAACAGTTATAACAGTACCAAATAACACTCTTATACTATATATAATGTTTTAAAATATTGTATATAGTTATATATTTTATAATATAACATAAAATAATAAAATTGCATGCACAATTTTATATAAAATACACAATACAAAACATTAGTTGTATAAAGTAGAAGTACAAATATTACCTATTACATTTTCTCTAAAGTTAGAAAAGTATCAATAATTATAAGGGATTTCATTTACTTCTTTCTTTATCTCTTTGAAACATGTTATTTTATCAATTCTCACAATCCATAACTAATCCATTATTTAATTTGGATTGTAATGAAAATTAAATAAATATATCAGACAATATCTTTCATGTAATAGGTGCTCAATAAAAATTAACTATTGAAAAACAGTACAGAACTGAGTGGGAGGGTCTAGAGTCCCGACACTGGAGTTTATTCACTCTTCCTACTAGGTCGGTGACTTGGGCAAGTATTTATCTCTCAGTGTCTATTTCCTCATCTCTAAACTGGAGAAACATAACAGTATGTTCAAAGAGTGTTTTAAAGATTAACTTTGTTATATGTAGCAAATTATATAACTACATAATTATATTTAGAACATCTGGCATACTCATATTATAATCACTTAATAAAGACAGAAAGGAAACCACATTATAAACTCTCAAAGCCAGGGCTCAAATCCAGGTTTTCCAACCCTGCTCTAGTGCTTTCCTAAGGCTACAGCTAAAAAACCCTCCTTCCCATTTTCCCTGTTCCTGGCCCTGCATAAAGACTCAGAGAAGCATCCTGCTTTTGATGAAACACCAGGAAATCAAAACCACAAACACGTTCAGAAGGGCAAAGCCAAGATGTCACTTCTCCTCATTAGCCCTTGGTGGCTGCTGGCCCAGGCACACTCTTCCTGTACCCTCCACCCGCCACACAGAGTGGGAAATACTGCCCATTTCCTCGGCAGAAGGGTACTCAGTGCCCTTTGCTGCGTTCACAATATGCTATCTAACGTTCACAAAAAATTAAGTCAACTCTATTTTTTTCCTCTATTTGTTTAAACCAAGGTAGCTCAATTACTTGACCTTGAACCTCCATTTAGAAAAAAGTAAAAAATAAAACAGAGTTCTCACAAACAAAACTCCTAGGAGTTCAAGTGCTTCGGAATACTACACCATTGGTCTTTTCATCTTCAGTTTCTCTGGCAACAAATGCACCGTAAGGACTCTCCGAACCCCGCAGTCCTGCCGTTTTTAGAGTTTGATTTGCTATTTCAAAGACCTTAAGAAAGCAAGGGATTCCAGGTTTAATGTGTTTCAGCTAATGAAGCAGTATCTCCAATCTGATATAAAGCACAGAGGGAAATTTTCTGAAATAATATCTCAGAATGTCTATCTGGAGGTGGTTTACCCAGCACTAAGGCATTGAAGCAAATGGCATACAACTACTCCAAGAGAAAGCAGGGTGTGTAGAGGCCTCCAGCTGTTTCCTCTACCGAGCACCCCTCCCCATTTCTTCTGTATGATGCTCACTTCACACTCCCGCCACAGGTTTCCAACAGAAACATTCATGCTACTATTGGACTCTGGATCTCTGGATGCAGCTCACTGAACTAGTAATAGACAGATGAGTCAAAACGGACCATCGGGGACTTTTTCTGATACTTTTCAAACTAGATGTAAACAAATACTAGGGTATAGACTTAAAGATTTTAGGCTGTCAAGCCAGAATTCCTATGTTTCTATCAGTTTCTCCCCTTTGAGCTGAAGATAATCAAGGAGGTAGAACAGAGAAGATTTTTAGGGCAGTGAAAATACTCTGTATGACACCATACAGGTGGTGACAGACACACATCATTATACATTTGACCGAACCATGGGATGTACAACACCAACGGTGGACCATTGCACAAACTGCGAATTTTGAGAGACTATGATGTGTCGATGTAGGTTCATCGACAGTAAGGAGTGTCCCATTCTGGTGGAAGATGCTGTCAGTAGGGGTGGCAATGCAGGCGTGGGAGCAGAGGGCCTGTGGGAAACCTGTGCACCTTCCCGCAGTTTTGTTGTAAGCCTAGCACTGCTGTAAAAACATAAAGTCTTAAATTCTAAAAGTGTAAAAATAATTAGATAGCATTACCATTATGATTTCTGTCAATCAGTTTCCCACTGGTCATGGATTCGTAGGAAGTGGATCTGGGTGACAAAGAGGAAAGTTTCCCGAGCCTCACCTCTGTTTCTGGTTATTCACGAAACCAAGCACATCTCTGCACTAATACATTCTCCTCCTGACCAAAAAAAAAAAAAAAATAGATGCCAAACGATTAGATGATAAACTTTGAGTGACACCAAATGGGTGGTATGCAGAGTTATACTGTTCAGTGATTCTTTGTCTACCTTAGAATGGCCCCCACATATTGCCCTTTGGCCTGGCTATTGCTGTTAGAGATCATCTGTGGGAACTGAACTTCCAAAGGCAGTCAGCATTCTGAGGAAATGAATTCTCTGAGTCCAAAGGCCCAGGAAGGAAGCCTCTAAATGGCTCAGGAAAGCACCCACGGAGAGCGTTCAATACCTGCCAGGCCCAACACGCGCCAGGCCATTCATTTTCTCAGACTGTCACGTCAGCAAAAAAAAAATCTGGGTACCTTAGCTCTTCTGGTGCCTAAAACCCAACCCCTGACTCCAGGGTAAGGCAAGAGAAAAGGGAAAAAAAGGAGAGAAAAAGTAAAAAGTACACAGATTCCCTTCTACAAAGACAGGTATTCTGCATACACTTCAAATGCCAACATGAACATATTTTATAAAACAATATGAAGGCAATGCCCCTCCAGAAAGGGGGCAGCTGACTTAAAAGTCTGAAAAAAAGATTTATAGGGAAAATATGACCCACAAAAACAAAAAATAAAAACTATATATATTTTTAATATAGTTTTTCAGATTTCAAATACAGTTGACATGCAATATTATATTAATTTCTGGTGTACAACATAGTAACCAGACATTTATATAACTTGCAAAGTGATCACCCTGATAAGTCCAGTACCTATCTGACACCATACATGGAGGTTACAATATGTTGACTATATTCCCTATGCAGTACTTGACATCCCAGTGACAAATATATATTTAAACCTTCATCTTTTATTTAGTTGCTTTTAATCAAGGTATATCCTAAAGACAATAAAAAAAGTTGTCATTCATAAATTCAGCCTCCAAAAATAGCTCAGAACACAGATGTGAAACTCCAAGCCTCACTGCACCTTCACAGGTATAATTGCCATGTGGCGATTATAGCACCATGTGGAGATGCTGGATGACCCCCTCATCCCAAAGGGGGTCAAGAAATGTAAAAGCTACTCGGCAGCAACACAATAAAGTGCTCAAATTAGAGCATTTTTATTCAATTCACGGAGGAAAAAAAATATTTTTATCCAATCAGTAATGGGAGTAATAAATAACTCAAAAACACCTCTTAAAACACCTGCTTTTAAGTGGAGGGCAAATATGAAAGTTGGGTTGATGGGCAAGGATGAGCAGCTTCCAAGAGGGCAAGGGAATCGGAACTGGGGAGAGAAACATGCAGACTGAGATGGACTTAACCGAGACTTCTGTGCCATCGTGTCATCACATATTGTCACTGACAAGAGACAACCACTTCACTTACAGACAAATTAGCGTAAAAAAGATAATGGTCAGATAACATGTAGCAAAACTGGGACTCAAGCCTAGCTCTTTGGATTGTGGAAATCGAGGCTTTTGTCTCAATTTCTCTGAGCGTGCCTTATAAGACAAGCATCAGTATTTTGTTTTCAGAGAGCATCAGTAATGTTCTCAGAGAAGAGCTTTTAAAATAAACCATAGGGGAAGAATCTTAAAGGCCAAGGGAACAGCGAGATTAGTACTCATAAATAAACAGAAACAAAACGTTTCCACCGTTGAAGACTGGGTGACTGCTGGCCGTATGTTTTGGAAACATGAGAATAAGAAGATAACTTATAAAAGAACATAATCCCTTACCATGTAGTTCAAGAAGTCTTCATTAGCACAGGGAGGATGTAAGGTTAAGAAAAAGCCTATTAAAAGCTTTGAGGCACTTTGAAAGAGGGAGTTCTAAATATAAGGAATTACTGTAATTTCTTTCTTCCTGTAGAATTTAGGGCCTGTGGTTTATTAGCTTGATCTTCATTGTAGGAATAAAAAAGAAATTACCACTTTTCCTCTCTCATGAGGTGTTTGCTGTGGTGAGAAAGAAACCCTAATCCATTCTCCCTGGCTCTGTATGGCCCTCCATCCCTACTCATTTTGCTGTGCCAGATCATTAAGCCCAGCTGTGCTCAGCAGTGATAATGGAAATAGATGGTGAGAGATTTGATGGATATGACAACAGAGCAAGACCTCACACCCCAGTCTTCATGCTGAGGAGTCAGAGGGAAAGGACCCCCTGACTGAGAGGGGAGGATTTCAAGAGGCACTCTCCTCCGTGGGGTGTTTGCGGGACCAGCCCCTCGCCTCCTGTCTTGGTTTTGCGTCTCTCAGAGGTGAACAGGGAAGGCAGGCCACGAATTGTCCCTGACAAAGACAGGTCACTCCTATGACTGGCTGAGGCTTAGATTTTAAGATACTCTTATATGAATACAACCTCAAAAGAAACACAATCTGGAAGCTATGACCGACTGTTAGGTTGATACCATGGGAACATTAAGGGAAATGTAAATTGCAATCGGTAGAAAAATGCACATGAAATGGTGGCATGGTTTCGTGGGGCAGACTGCTGCCGCTCTGCTCAAAGCCGGCACGGCAGCACATGGGTAGCCTACAGGTTGGCAGCCTGACTTCGACCACGTCAGCGCTTCTCAAGGAGAGATCGGAGCTCTTGGATTTGAAGAAAGTGCAATGGAGCGAGTCACCCAACATGGCAGGGCCGTGGTCCTCTCGTTGAGACAATGGTGACGAACCTCAGGGAAAAATGCCCCAGTGCAAAGCTTGAAACAAATCAGCCAAGAGACAAATGTCATGCTTGTCGTGTGTGTGTTTCGGTGTGAGTGTGCATGGAAAAGGAAACACAAATACATCTCACATTTAAGGTTAGAATCACCACCACATAAACACCTTCCATATGGCTACCCCTGCCCAGCACACAGCTGTGAGGTATGAACACTCTATGTCCAGCTCTTGAATCAGGACCTGATTTTTTGCTGGTCCCCAAAGAATGCCCGAAACTCATAATGTAGATGAGAATTTCTAATTAATCTGGCTTGACAGTTAGGTGAAATCTATTTGCCCAGCTGCTGGTTTTCATCATGTGCATATACCGTACAGTGATGTTGGACAACCTTTCAAGGTAGAAAAGGCATGGAATACTTTGAGGCAATTTGTCAGAACAAGATGGACACTAGTCAGGGAGTCTGGCAGCTTAAGACCTGTTTCTGCCTACAAGGCCTCAGGCAAAAGGACTTTTTTTATCTATAAAAATTGGTAACTTACTGATTGGTAACTCTACCTACTTCACAGTATTTTTAGGAATATCCTGGAAGCACTGTGCCAGCTGCATTGCCCGGGAACCCACGGGTCTCGGTGAGGCCCTGCAGCAGTGACAGGGCACGTAGTGCCATGGGCCTGTCGCAGAGCCGGGAAAGTGTGCACAGAAAAGATCCTTATAGGCAAGTGAGACTTTCAAACATATTTTACTTTTAATTATACAATAATTAAAACATATAATAAACTATGGGAAAGAATGAAACCAAAATCTCTATGTCTACCAACAAACCAACTTTCAGTGTCAAAACCATGCCGCACTTGCTTAAGAGTCCTTTTTGTCTTCTTCTTTTTTTAACTGTACTTTTTTCAGTACCATTAAGCCCCCTCGTATGGAAAGGAAGGAGGGAAAGAAGAGGGAGAAAGAGAGAAAGTGAGGGACCAAAGAAAGGAAGGAAAAATGGAAAACTCTACACCTACAAAAAAATCATTATTCATCATTTCCTCTTGAGATATTACCACCTCACTCACACTAATGTAGTAGTTCTCTATATTTTAAAACAGTTATGCTAATATATTTGTGGGTAGGAATGACTTCTACTTGGAGAAGAATAACTGATTTCTAAACTGCAAAAATGGTATCATATTCTACATATCTTTTGTAACTTCTTTTTATATATTATTTTTTAGATTTTTTCAATACATCTGTTAAAATGTTTTAAAATATGTTTTGAATAGTCAATTCCTCATTGAAATTCTGTCAATTTTTTTATATGTGTTGAAGCTATACTATTAAATCTCTGCTGATAAAGATTTGGGTTTTTCCTCAACATTTTTTTATTATAGATGATACTACACTGAATATTCCTGTACCTAAATTCTCAAACACACATGTACCTATGTCAGTAAGATAAAATGTTGGAAGAAACTAGATCAAAGTATATGCATATTTTTAATAATCAGAGAGATTTTACCAAGTGATCCTTTCTCCAGTTTAAACTGAAGAAACTGATTGGAAAAAAACCTGTCTAGTTAGAACTGAATAAATTTTGAGTTAATAATGACTATCCCTGGAGAATAAGGACCTTAGTCAAACTTGATGAAATCTTTAAAAAGTTTTACATTCTACTTTTCAAACTCCAACTCTTTTTCTGCATCTTGATAAGGTAGCTGCTTTTGCTACAGAATCTTTAAATAGATCCATTTTCATTTTCAGAAAACTCTGATTTTTTCTTATATATACATTTTTTCACCCATTCCTTTGGCATTCATGGGTATCAGTGTAATGTACTTGGATGAAAAGACTGAAAAATCATATCTGCCATCTCACAAATCAGAGTGTACTTCTCAAAACGAGAGCACCCGTGATAAACTGCCCCTGTTTTGCCAGCCACTGTGAAAAACACATAACAAAAAAGGGTCCTGGAGTCTCTGAAGAATATCCTTGATAAACTTTGCGAGTTCCAATTTTCATCTTCTTGAGAAATATCACCGTGTCCCCTCTGAATCACCAGCATAAGCTGTTCCCCGTAAATTCAAGCAGCCGTTTTTATCTGTGGAGGCCACAGGTTAAAATGCAGGCATCCAAACTGGGCCAAATGACTGTGTTTTTCTTCCGAGGACATGCAGCTGGATTTCGGTTCTTGGAAACAGGAGGCAGAGGTGCAGAAAGAACAGCATTGGCACATTAGTGAGTGGTGCTTGCCCTTGGGGAAAACTGGGCCCCCGCTGGGGGAGGCACCGAGGCTGGGGGAGGGGAGGCAGGGAGGGGTCTGAGAGCACCTTGAAATCCTGGCCCAGAACTTGGGTGCCCTTAGGCAACTGATTCATCTCATTTCTCTGGTTTCAGCACCTGTAAAATGGGAATGCAAGGCTTACCTCCAAGGTCAGTGTGTAATAAAAAGCACCTTGCAGAGTGGCTGGCTCATGGAAAGCTCCAGGAATTTTGGCTCATGGCTATGAGGCAAGGGGTAGCAACAGACACAGTCTTTGTGGTTTGGCAATTGTGGTCCTGTCTCATCCAGTTGGTAAGATGGACAGAGATGGCATTACTACTTCCCTTTAACAGAATTGGGAGGAGAGGCGAGATCCAGAGACATAAGTTACATACCTAAGGCCACAACCCTACTATTCGATAGGCAGGCCTGGGAGCTTTAAGACAGGTGTGCTGACATGTGAAATGAAAATAGTTCACCTACACAAAGGTTACTTGATGGCATAACTGGGTTTGATAAATTCATGTCTTACTGGTAGAGGTCTGCTTCTAATGGTAAGAGAACTGAGAAACTCTGATATCAGATTCCTAATGACACAGTAAACACACACACACATACACTTGGACACATCCCTAATGATTCTGAGCCTCAAAGCTCATGTTTGTAAAAGGGAGATAATACCTTTTTACAGGCTCATTATAAAGATCTATGTAAGCGTCTAGGATGCTAAGACAGGGCCCAGAACATAAAGACAATGCATGGCAGCCATCAGTATTAAGGGCAGCATTAACAGACACAGTTAATGGGTGTGGTCACAGCTGCATGGCCCCAGAAACCAGGAGCACAGGCATGTAAGCAGGAAGCCATAAAGGGGCTGGAGGTGCAGAAGCAGCTGGCGTCACACCTGTCATGGAGATGGAGCTACAGCCAGCCCCATCATCACCAGGGAAGCTCTCTGAAATACCACCCAAGCTTCTCTGCACTTCTAAATTCTTTTCTCCAAAGCCCAGTTCTAAGCCACCTATACCTTAAAGCCTCTGGGTTGAATGAGTTGGGGTTTTTGTAACTCCATTTATTTGTTTCTCAAGAAGATACTACCCTATTTCATGCCCTCTACCAGGCGTTGGTTAAGCGGAGATGCAGAAAGAGCCATGGGCCCTTGTGTCTCTCCAAAGTTTGCAATCCAGTCATCTTGAAAGCAAGTACCTCCCTCTGCCAGCCAGAATTCCTGTACTTCTGACTAATTTCTGATTCTGACTAACTCCTATGTATTCTTTAAGAATCGTCTTAGAAACAAGTTTTTCCACAAAACTTTTTTGATGCTTTACCCTCTCCTGTTCCGAGTTACTTGCTGTGATGGTCAGTTGTATGTGGCAAATTGGCTTAGCTATTGTCCTGCATTATTCAATCAAACACTGTTCTGGGTGGTGTTGTGAAGGCACTTTGTAGATGCAATTAAAGTTCATAATCAATTGACCTTAAGATTAGATGTAATTGAAGTCCATAATCAATTGACCTTAACATTATCCCAGAATCAGGGGTATCCAACCTTTTGGTGTCTCTGGGCCACACTGGAAGAACAGTTGACTTGGGCCACATGTTAAATACACAAATCCTTACAAAAACTAATGAGCAAAAAAAAAGTTTTTAAGTAAATTTACAATTTTGTGATGCATTATTGCCATCCTGGGTGCATGTGGCCCACAGGCCATGGGTTGGACACCCCTGCAGGATAATCTGGGTGGACCTGATTCAATCGATAGGGCTCAGCAGAGCCAGCACTCCCTACGAAAGAAGTAACACCTGGGGACAGCGTGAGACTGAGAGTTCCACCCAGCTTTTTCCTGCTGGCCTCCTCCACGGATTTCAGACTTTCCTAGCCAGCCCTGACAATCACGTAAGCCAATTCCTGGTGATTCATACATATATACACACATACATACAGTGAATCGATGAATATTAATGCTTCTCTGGTTGGCCCCTGATTGAAACAGATGTCTCTGGGTTATTTCTAACATAGCACTTAAGACTCTACTTAAAATCATCTCTATTAGAATTCCTTTTGGGGCACACAATAGATCAACTCTTCTTGACAAGCGAACACCTGCCACTTAGTAAATGCTCAATATGGATTTGCCTAATTTGATTAATTAACTTTTATGAGTAAATGTCCTCTCATAATTAAGTAGAGTCAAATAGGTCTACATTTGGGTTCTGTCTCTCACTCACAGTAGAGCCCTGGACAAGTCTGCTAATGCTTGTAAGTTATAGTCACAAGGAGGAAGGGGGACAGGACCTCTGGGGGGTCTCTTTTATAAAAGCATTAATCCCATTGAGGAGAGCTCTACTCACCTCCCAAAGGCCCTTCCTCCTAAAACCACCATGTTGGGGGTTAAGATTTCAACATAGAGTTTTAGAGAGACATAAACATTTAGCTCTTTGTATTCACCTGCCTTTCTGAAAAAGAATAATAACAGTACCTACCATTTAGCATTGCTTTAAGAGACAGTAGAATAGTACATAAAAATACCTTAGCATACTGTCACATATTAAAAATTTAATAAGTGTTTGCTATTCTTGTTCTTGCTATCATTTGTAACTTAGAATAATTCTTTATACTCTTCCCTTGAGAAATGTCCAATTAAATATCCAAAACAATCTTCATACCTCTGCCTCATTCCTGATGCCCAGCTGACTCAGGGAGTAGCAACTTAGTTTGGTCATGATATCTGCTGACCTCAACCTCTACAGTGGATGACAGCTAGTAACTAACAGGGTGCTGACCACTCCCTCAGAACTCTCTCACACACACATGCATAAGGAAGGCAAGGAATTCTCAAATTGGTCCCTATGGTTCTTCATAAAAATTCCAAGCTCATACAATAATATGCAATACCTTGCTTGCTCATCTCTTCCCTATGAATGTGGCCCTTGCCCTTCAAAGCACTTTAATATAAATCAGCTTCCTTGACTCCCGTAGTGGTCAAGGAAGCATGTAGGGCATGTAGGGCAATTTATAAGTTCCCTTGGGCAGGAGATGAAACAAATTATTTTTATATTAGACTCTCAGTCATGTAAAGGATTTTAGAACCTATGTAATCTGGATAAGATGCTTGGGGGCACCCCTCACTTATCTCAGCCCTGAGAACTTAGATCTTACGTACTCCAAAAAGTTTTCTGGAAGCCCAAAGATGCAGGGGCAAAATATTTTCTTTTCAAATCTTCAACATGGAAGTGGATACCCTCATGCAGTTCATTTAACCTTTGTGAGTCTCAGTTTCTTTCACTGTAAGATTGGTAATAGTAATATCTCCTTTCAAGGACTGTAATGGTTACCAGCAATAACACTAAGTGATTCATAGAACCCTTCCAAGAAATGTTAGCTACATTCCTTTTTTTGGTTTGTTTTGAGATGCCATCGGTTCATGTAAGGAGAACAGACTGACTCCAGTACCTGTTCCACAGTGGAGTTCCGTAGGGACAATGTAGGCTGACATATCAAGCAAAACAGCCAAACGGTGACTGAAGGAGGATTGTGCTAACCTTCTGTGGCCATGCTGTGAACAGGTCATGACTACTGAGTCTTTTTGATTTCACCCACATTCATCTATGATTAAGGACAGTAAATTTTACCTATGATATGTTTTTCTTCCTCAATATCAATGCCCACTCATAGTGTCCAAATGCTGAATATAGGGTAATCTGCCAGGAATACCATTAAGAAGAGAGTTTTAAGATAATAGTAAAAATCACCAAATTTAAGAATGTTATTTATTTCCTGTATCTTTTAAATCATAGCCCTTTTTATGCAAAGGATGGATGCCCTGATACTGTATTCGTAAGGACAAATACCACATATTTAACTTTCCTGCTTAACACTATGACTAACGCCACCACTGGCTGAGTTGACTTCTCCACTTACACTCTGCCTAAAGTCTGAGCTCTAAAAGACCCAATTAGAAATATAATTTAAGAAGTAGGTTGATGTTATTAAAGTTAAAATATGCATAGTCTCTTAGAGTCCAAATTTAATTAATATCTCTCCTTTATTCCCTGGAATGAAAGACATGCAAATCACTCTGACTTATTTTACTCTCCTGTCTATTTATATGCTATTGTTTTCATATATTTTATTTTCATGTGCTAATTATAGTTAAATTATTTATTATTTTAATAAGTTAAAGTTAATATTTTTTAGAAATTGACGACCAGCCAACACGGAATCGTGATTGCTTAGAGAAGGGAAATGAATGAGGTGAAACCTACAACAGCCCTGGCTTTCTGCCTGAAGACACTTTCTGAACTGCCGGACAAACAGAGCCCAGTCATCCGCACAGAAGAGGGAATATGGGTTGTCCCTGGCGCAGGCTGAGGGGACTCGATGTGCACAGGTTGGTAGCAAAAAGGAGGAGGAAATTGTTCAGAGATTTCCAGAAACCCAAAGAACCTAGTGAGTCTGTTGCTGAGTACAAAGCTACACATGCCTAGAGGGAGACTCCACGAGACTGGGTAAAAATCTGCTGGAGTGCTCTAAATGAGACAATTTCCAGAGCTCTCTAAGGCTAGAAAACGTTCGCATGCCATCTATTCAAAATGTACCAGCACTGTGGGGCCCCTGACACAGGTGGCCGAGTCTACGGAATGGCCATCCTGGTTATAAAGCTAAATTAGCTCCAGAGTAAAGGGTACCCTAGACCTAGGCAAACAAAAATTAAAAAACAAACTTCAAAAAAGTCAACGTAATTTACATGTAACTTACTGACAGAACAAAATCCAACATCCTTAAAACTAACAAAATATTAGCAAATTGAGCACAACAATGTACATACATTACAAAAATGCTACATATGATACATGTAGTAAAATACACAATTAAGTGAGAGGTGTGGTTGGTGGTGGTTCATTTCACTTGCGTCACAATCTCTTCTGTTCTACATTATTGTCAAGTATCCAATTGTCATCACCCATCACAATTTGTTTTAAAAATGGAACTTTTCATTTCTTTTAAGTAGAGAATCATGTGGAAATGTGGTCAAGAAGGTTTATTTCACTTAACTTTGATGTTTCACTAAACATCAAAGTGATTAACATAACCAAGCTGATGCAAATGGTTTTCAGCACTTGATTTGGGTATTTTGAGTAAATTGACTCTCTCCCACATGGTATAACATTAATTGTTCTCAATTCACGCCTTGATTTGATCACTATCAACTTCAAGTGGTCTACCTGACTGTGGAGCATCATCCAGCAAGAAATCTCCAGCACAAAATTTCACAAACCACTTTTGACACTTTTGTTTGATCGGTCACAGCTCCCTCTCCATACACTGCACAAATCTTTCTTTGCATCTCAGTTACATTTTACCCTTTCTTGAAATAATAAATCACAATGTTGAAAATGCTGCTTATTTTCTTCCATCTTCAGTATTATAATGGCTACACAAAAACTCGCCAATTTTGATAAGTTTTTTTAAATGCATGCTGATATGACAGCTGTCACACTACAATCTAACAAAATTGTCTCAGCCGAAGTTAAAGATGACTGTAAAGCCACAAGAAGGCCGTCTTCATGGACGTCATAAAGTTTCTACTGCAGAAGGGTTAATAGGTCAAACCACAGACCAGAAAAAAATAATTCCAAGTTATAACGGGCTAGATGGAGACAAAATGCTTAGAGAGAAGAAAGGGGCCAGGTAAACCTTCAGGTGATTGTAGGGGATCAGGGAAGGCCTCTGGCAAGAAAGTATTGAACGTTTAGAGAAAAATTAAGCCAGCCCTAACAAAGCACCCTGGCTACCTTCCATGTAAACTGCTCATGAGACAAGTGAAAGAGCAAACTGACATGAGTGAGGTCTATTGCCTTATCTGCTTATTTGTCTGTTTTTGAAAGTGGATGAGAGAAGAAAAGAACCCATGAGCAGATTCCTTAAAACACCACAAGTGAAACCACAAATGACCTCAGTCAGTGGTCCTCCGAAGGCTGGCTGTGCACTCCAGTATCACCCTCTCAGCCTGTTTGTGTCTCCTTACTTGAATATGTAAAATATGTGTGCCTAAAGGGCGATGGAGATAGCGCCCACAACCTGAGAGAAAATGTCCAGGGATCAAATGAAAACGTTTGACCTTACAGGCTTTGATCTGGCTGACCTAGGGTCCCGGGGCATAAACCATTCCAACTTCATTCTGTCCTCTCTGGCTAAAGTTGGTGCTAGCCTTTGTTACCAATATGGTTTATCATGTTTTTTGTTTCTTTGTTTGCTTGTTTATTTTGTTCATTAGATTCCACATGTAAGTGAAATCATATGGTATTTGTCTTTCTCTGACTGGCCTATTTCACTTAGCGTATCATTTTTTAATGGCGTTCCATAAAGGGGTACAACATATTTCTCAAATTTACAAAGCTCTGGTTTACTGCACAAAATAATCCTACTTCTTTAGGAGATTCTGAAATATTCTCAATTAATACAAAGAAGAGCTTTGATATCTAGCACACTGCATTATCATCCAAACTTTTCAAATTCACAGTCTACATGCATTTTCCTCTAGCAGAGGAAACACTTTTTCTTTCTCTTTTATTAGGTCTAAGGTAGAAGGAAAAGATGTCTTTAATGAATACTTTTTTTATCTTCTTCCATTTTTTTCTGTGACTATTCTGCACTCCTCTCACACTTAAATAGAACACATAGCACAAATATTTTCTATAAAAGCTCTGCGTTCTTTTCATCAAGAATATTCTGAGCTTTGGAATGTTGGGGCATATAAATTAGGATGCCTGCTGACCATATCTCATGCCCCTGTGATCCAAACAACAAAATATTTACAGAACCTCTTTAATAGGATGGTATCTCGGTGTCCAATATCCGGCTGTAACAGATAGGAGTACTAAATGGGTTTTTTCCCTGTTTCCTTCCTCAAGGGTAAAACTAGGAGCATCATTAAACAGATACTATGTGTTCTTTTAGGATGACACTCTCAGCAAAGACTCAAAATCACTCCTAGAGAATTAAAAACAAGTGTTTCCAAGACCACAAAAGGAGATACTTCAAAATGTATTTATGAAGCTGAAGTCAAATTTTAAATTGCTTAATCCTCTGCTGGTTGGAGAGGGAGGGAGGAGGGAGGGACAGAGAGAGAGAGAGAGAAATGAGAGTGTGTTTTATGGGCTGAATTGTTTTTCCTCAAAATTCATCTGCTGAAGTCCTAATAGCCTAACTCCCAGCACCTCAGAATGTATTTGGACACAAGGTCTTCAAAGAGGTAGTTAAGGTTAAAGAGGTAGTTGGGGTGCACCCTAATCCAATATGACTAATGTCCTTGGAAGAAGAGATTAGGACACAGACAAGCACAGCAGGAAGACATACGAAGACATGGGGAGAAGACAGCTACCTGTAAGCCAAGGATTGAAAACTCAGAGGAAACCAACCCTTCCAACAACTTGATCTTGAACTTTTAGCCTCTACAAAAATTACGCTCTTTAGCGGTGATGCTGGATGTGTAGAATTTATGAGTGATACCAAATACATTAATGACAACTTCTGTTACAGCACATCTGGACTTCCAGCTCTCCACCATCACCAATCTCAAAGACACGTGTTTTAGGTCTTTGTTACAGCAGCATTACACTTCTGACACCAAATTCTGTCGCATTTGCTATTTCTACATTAAAATCCTTCCCAAAACTTAGTGAAATAAAATAATAATTTCATTGTGCCCACAGATTCTGTTGGTCAGTAACTCAGACAGAGCACAGTAGCGATGACTTGTGTCTTCTCCAACACAATCAGGGCCTCCGCTGGGAAGACTTGAACAGCTGGGGATGAGTCAAACAGCTCGGAGTTCTAGTAACTGGGACTGAAAGATTCATTTCCAGGCTGACTCATTTATTCCCACTGGGCTCAGCTCCTAGTGTCAACTAGAGCGCCCACATATCAGCTCTTCCTCTGACTCAGGCTTCTCATGGCATGCCAACTCTGCTCAAAGAGGGATGGAATTTCCAGAGTGTTCCATAACAATTAGGTAGAAGCTTCATAGCCTTTTATGACCTCACCTCAGAAACCACACAGCTTCCTTCCTAGCATACTTCATTGGTCAAAGCATTCACAAGCCCACTCAAGTTCCAGAGAACAGGATATAGATCACCACTAAGTGGAGGAATGACAAAAATTTGGGGGTCATGTATTAAAACTATTATATAGTTTCTTAAATTCTTTATAACACAATTACTTCTTTCAATCACACTGTTTAACTAGATATTTCTGATATGAAGACTATGTAATTTTTTAAGTATTTTTATTGATTATGCTATTACGATTTTTCCAGTTTTTCCCCCTTATCCCCCTCCACCCTGCCCCACCAACCCTCCAGCATCATCCCCCTTAGTTCATGTCCATGGGTTGTACATATAAGTTCTTTGAGTCCTCTGTTTCCTATACCATTTCTTACCTCTCCCTGTCTAATTTATGCCTACTACTTATGCTTTTTTTCCCCTGTACATTTCCCCTCTATTCCTCCCTTCCCCCTCCCCACTGAAATCCCTCCATGTGATGTCCATTTCTCTGATTCTGTTCCTGTTCTGGTTGTTCGCTTAGTTTTTGTTTTTGTTTTTCTTTTCTTCTAGGTTCATTTGTTGGTAGTTGTGAGTTTGTTGTCATTTTACTGTTCACATTTTTTTATCTTCTTTTTCTTAGATAAGTCCCTTTAACATTTCATATAATAAGGGCTTGGTGTTGATGAACTCCTTTAACTTGACCTTATCTGGGAAGCACTTTATCTGTCCTTCCATTTTAAACGAAAGCTTTGCTGGATAGAGTCATCTTGGATGTAGGTCCTTGCCTTTCATGACTTGGAACACTTCTTTCCAGCCCCTTCTTGCCTGCAAGGTTTCTTTTGAGAAATCAGCTGACAGTCTAATGGGCACCCCTTTGTAGGTTACTCTCTCCTTTCCCCTCACTTCTTTTAGGATTTTCTCTTTATCTTTAATCTTAGGTAACTTAATGATGATGAGCCTTGGTGTGTTCCTCTTTGGGTGCAACTTCTTTGGGACTCTCTGGGCTTCCTGGACTTCCTGGAAGTCTATTTCCTTTGCCAGATTGGGGAAGTTTTCCTTCATTATTTGTTCAAATAGGTTTCCAATTTCTTGCTGCTATTCTTCTCCTTCTGGCACCTCTATAATTCGGATATTGGAATGTTTCACGTTGTCTCAGAGATTCCTAAATCTCTTTTCATTTTTTTGAATTCTTGTTTCTTCATTTTCTTCTGGATGGATGTTTATTTATTTCTTTTGTTCAAAATCATTGATTTGAGTCCTGGTTTCCTTCCTGTCACTGTTGGTTCCTTGAATATTTTGCTTTATTTCACTTTGAGGATCCTTCATTTGTTTTTTGTTTTTTTTATTTCTCGACAAATCTCAATCAGATCTGTGAGCATTTTCATTACCAGGGCTTTAAATTCTCCATCAGATGGGGTGACAATCTCCTCACTTAACTCTGTTTCTGAGGCTTTGCTCTGTTCTTTCATTTGGGCCATATTTCTTTGTCTTGGGGCAGCTGGTAGATTGTAAGGGGCAGGGCCTTAGGTGTTCACTTGGGCAGGGCAACCCTCTGTGCTGGGGCCAGAGAGGGAACAGTGTGGCTTGTCTGCTCATCTCTAGTGCACTTTTCAATGAACTCTCATGGGAGACTGGGAGCTTCTCCTACTGCTGCCACTGCCATAGCCCACGGTCAGCTCCGAGTCTCAGTGTC
This sequence comes from Tonatia bakeri, assembly GCA_004024845.1. Classification (NCBI taxonomy): domain Eukaryota; kingdom Metazoa; phylum Chordata; class Mammalia; order Chiroptera; family Phyllostomidae; genus Tonatia; species Tonatia bakeri. The sequence goes on along the minus strand of PVIA01001339.1, from coordinate 201,576 downwards.
CCCTTAAGTCAGCCCCTCCCTCACAGCCCACCGAGCTGGGCAGCCAGCCCCACCCCCACAGTCTTGCTGCATCACCTCGGTTTTTCTGAATCAGCCTGCCTGGTCTGCCACGTTACCAGTCTGGTTGTTCTGGTTGATTTTTTTCTTTAATTCCTTGGTTGTCAGAGTTCCATGTAGTTTGATTTTCTGGCACTTTGGGTTGTTTATTGGTTTTAGACTGGTTGTAATCCTCCTTTTGGTTATGTGAGGAAGCGAAGGGTTTCTGCCTATGCCTCCATCTTGGCCAGAACTCTGAAGACTATGTAATTTTTTTAAAAATCTTCTTGTGAACTGATTGAAGTAGTGCCCAGATAATCTGTAATGATCACTAGATAAACCATGGATCAATGACTGCTTTGTGGATGAGAAAACTGGAAACACATTGAAGTGATTTACTCAGAAGAATAACAGGTAGTGAGAATAGAGTAGGATTCCTAACTGTCTCCCTACTCTAAGAGATCAGGAAATTGGTCAAATACTTTGACTGACCATACAATCCATTTCTGGTTCAAAGGCTATTTTTTTAATGCTATACTGTTTCTTTTCACAATAAATTGAGACATATAAATAAATGTAAAATAATGGGACTCAAGTGGAACTGAGTTTAAAACCCATTTCAACTACTTACAGGTTGCCCTGAAGCATGTGTACCGTATTTCACATGCTTAGTATTTATTCCATCTACAAAAAGGAGATAATGATAATAATACCTCCCATATACTAACTATGCAGAAATTAGAAACAATATCTGTAAAACATTGATCAAAATGCTTAGGATGGAATCATCTTTATTCTCAAACAAAAAAAAATGCTTTATGTTAAAAATTTTTTCTTTAGAGTGCATGAACATATCATCACTACCAAATTCTCTGTACTCATTTCTCTGCATTTTATTCTCTTGCTACAGAGTAATACAATGATTAAGGTGTGGCTTTGGAATCAGACTGACCAGGGATGCCTTCTGACTCCTGGCTCCAATATTCATAGACTGTGCGACAAGTTACTTAATACCAAGGAGTCAGTTTTTTTTGTCCAAGTGTTATGTGTGAGTTAAATAGAGCCATCTTTTTAAAAAGGACATTATCATTTTGCAATAATTTGTAGCATTTATGTCAAATACAAGACACAGTGTGTTCTTGTTGAAGATAAGTGCATGTGTCCTCTAACAGGCCCCTGCTAAGAACACAGTCCCGGGACATGTATAAGGCACATTGGTTCATATAAGATTAAAATGTATGTAGGAATAGACAGTACACTTGGGAATAGGAGTTACCAAAAAGGGCACTGACTAGAAGTTAGGAAATCTTGACTTTCCCCTTGATTCTGCTACTTAAAGACTCTCCAATCTTGAATGAAATCATGTTACTACTCTGAGCTTCAGTTTCTTTAAAATGGGTGACAGAATATTGCTATATTAACCTCCCCAAAAATTGTGAGGATCAAATGAGATTTTGTTGGGGATTTTACTTCACCAAACAACAATTTTTAATGAATCATTACTGCTTTTGCATTTTTCTTTTTGTTGTTGTTGTTGTTATTCTATTTTCCCCCTTTGCCCCCCTCCACCCATCCCATCTCCCGCTCCCACAGTCAATTTCCACACTATTATCCATGTTCATGTGTCATTCAAACATGTGCTTCTCTAGTCCTTTCCCCTTCTTTCCACCATTCTTTCTCTCCCTGCCCCCTCCTCTCTAGTCACTATCAGCCTGTTCAATGTTTCCATGCCTGTGGTTCTGTTTTGCTAATTAATTTTGCTCATTAGTTTCCTCTTATACGTGAGATCATATGGTATTTGTCTTTCACCGACTAGCTTATTAATACTCTCCAGTTCCATCCATGCTGTCTTAAAGGTAGGAGTTCCTTTTTTCTATCTGCTGCATAATATTCCATTGCACAGATGTACCACAGTTTTTTATCCACTCATATGTTGATGGGCACATAGGCTGTTTCCAGCACTTAGGTATTAGAAATAACACTGCTATGAATGTTGAGGTGCATAGGTTCTTTTGAATTAGTGATTCAGGATTCTTAGGGTATATTCCCAGCAGTGGAATCACTGGGTAAAAAGGCAGTTCCATTTTTAGTTTTCTGAGGCAATTCCATACTGTTTTCCAGAGTGGCTATACCAGTCTGCATTCCCACCAATAGTGTTCTAGGGTTCCCTCTTCTCCACAATCTTGCCAGCATTCGTTGTTTATTGATTTATTAATGATGAACATTCTGACAGGTGTGAGATGACATCTCATTGTGGTTTTGACTTGCATCTCTGATGGCTAGTGACGTTGAGCATCTTTTCATATGCCCATGGGCCATCTGTATGTCCACCTTGAAAAAGTGTCTGTTCAGCTCCTTTGCCCACTTTTTAATTGGACTGTTAGACTTCCTGATGTTGAGTCATACGAGTTCTTTATATATTTTGGAGATCGAACCTTTGTCTGATGTACCACTAGCAAATATGTTCTTCCATACGGTCAATTCCTGTCTCATTTGAATGATGGTTTTTTTAGTCAAGCAAAAGCTTTTTAGTTTGATGTAGTCCCATTCATTTATTTTTTCCTTTATTTCTCTTGCCCTAGGAGATATATCAGCAAAAATATTTCTACATGGGATATCTGAAATTTTCCTGCCTATGTTTTCCTCTAGGACTTTTATGGTGCCACAACTTATATTTAAGTCTTTTATCCATTTTGAATTTATTCTGGTGTATGGTGTAAGTTGGTGGTCAATATCACAGAAATACAAAGGATTGTAAGAAATTACTATGAATAACTATATGCCAAGAAATTGCACAACCTGGGGAAAAATGGACAAATTTCTAGAAACAAACAATCTTCCAAACCTGAATCAAGAAGAAGCAGAAAGCCTGAATAGGCCAATAACTACTAGTGAAATTGAAAGAGTAATCAAATAAAATTTTGGATAGGAAGAGGGTTTGAAAATTGTAAGGCACACTAGAAATATAAATTATTTTTTTTCAAATTATAGTTAGAGCCCAAACAGGGAATACTAAACTCGCAAAGCAAATGCACTGTTTTTATGCTAAGACATTCGCATTTTGTTCAGAATGAGGTCTTGTTATAGCAAGAGCATTTCACACTAGAGGGAGGATACTAATTAACAATCTCCAAGAGCGAAAGGGTAGCCTTTCTGGTTTATTATAGAAACACTGCAATTTAAACCTATGCAAGTAAATTTGTGTTAAATCCATACCAGTACTGTGTTCTATGATTTTCTGCTCACTGATTATGGATTGTAGCTATTAAATTAAGACAAATGCACAAATGTACAGTGTTCAGAATACTTCATGTTCATTTAAAGCAGGGTATTGTATGGCTTTTACTTTCTTTTGAGTATAGCTGTTGAATTTGGATTATCTCTTGTGTTACTCAGAGCAAAATACTGTTTTTAAATATGCAGAGGCATATTAAGATGGAAGAAAATATAATATGTCCATGTAGTAGCATTTTTCAAATTCTTATTTTCCATTAATGTGGAATGAAATACAAAATATTTCCTCATGTAAAATTTACCCAGAATGTTATCTTCAAGAATGCTGACAGTGTCTCTACAAGCCCCCAATTCTGCAATTTTGGACAAATATTATGATTCATAAATATATAGTAAGAAATAATCCCAGCTAATATTTTTGATACATATGTACATGCCAGGCACTGTGTTAAATGGTTTACATGCCTTAACTCATTTAATCCTCAAAACAAAGCTACAAGGTATTATGATTGCGATCTTACTTTTACAGGCCATGAAATTTAATTTAGAGTGTTTATCTGTCAGGGATCATCAGAAGAAATAAACAAAAGCTACTCTAATAAATTTTTTTAATCCTGCTAAGTCATTCACAGGTAAAAGAAATAATGGACATTTTTAAAAGACAATGGAAAACAGTACGTAACAAAATATATAAAAAGCATCAAAATTAATGAGCTAAGTATTCACACTAAAAAGTCAGATGGTCTACCTTAAAAGATAAATAAAATAGAAGGAAATGATAATAAATACAAAGACAGAAATTCCTAAAAATAATTTCAAAAGATTAACAGAATTTGAAACAACTTCCCACCTTATGGAACTTTATGAAGAGCATTCTAGAACTGTACGAGAAACAAAGGGCAAGCCTAACCAGGACACTTCTGAAGAAGAGCAAGGGGAAGACCATCCCCACCACCTTTCAGGGTTGACTGTGGCACCATAGCCGTCACGGACAGACAGTGTGAATGTTATGAATGGGTCTTTGGCACGAAAGATACATTATGTAAGATCACTGGTCTTACATAAAGCAGTAAAGCGGGGAAAAAGTAATTATGAATGTGGAAAAAGATGAAATTGGATCCCCATCTCACATAATAATGCCAAAACCTATTCCATATAAATTGGGTCTTAAATATCAAAGATAAAACTTAAAACTCTTAGTAGGAACTATAACTTACAATTTTCTAGTCTTAGGGATGTGAAAATATTTCTAAAAATGTTTACTGTAAAAATTGATAAATTGTGCTACATTAAAATTAATCATTGTGTTCAGAAAAAAAAACTTGTTTTTTTAAGAAAGTGAAAGTACAGGTGACATATCGGCACAATATACTTACAATACACACAGTGGACAAAAGATTAATATTGAGAATCTGTATACAATATATATTAGTATCAACAACAAATACAATTATAGAATAATTGGCAAAAGATGTGTCAGAATCCTTCACAGGGCAGGAAACACACATGACCAACAAATATATAAAAAGCAGTTCACTATCTCAAAGATATGAAAATAAGACTGTGACGAGATAACATTCTACATCCTTTCGATTCACAAAAATTAACATGTCTGACTAGCCCAAGTGTTTGAGACAATCCGAGGGATCTGTAATAGTTTGCTGGTGGGAGTAGAAATGAGCACAGTCCCCTTGGGAAAGAGTTTGCCTTTATAGTTTAACACTGCATGTTATGTATTTGAAGGCACAGCATTTAACTCCTACTTCATACACAAGGGGACCCTTTGCAGAGGTGTAATAGAGGATGTTCATAGCATACTGTCCACAATAGGGGAAGCCTGGAAATAACCAATTGCCCATTGGAAACTGGATGAGCACAATATGCTATCTTGGCATGATAGAACATTACATTGCCGTGAAATGAATTAACTACAGTGTCACGCAACAAACTAAATGAATCTCGGTTACATATGAAGTGAAATTCTGAATCTCACAGAATTACAGGAAGCATTATACCCTCTTCTAAAAGCTAAAAATAACTAAAATAGACATACTTCTCTAGGAATGGTTATAGAGGCAATAAAAGCTACAGTAAGAAAATGAATGCGGTTGGAAAGCGGGGGTTGGCGGGATTGAATGAAATGGATAAGACGTACAGTTAGAGACAGATCATTCTCAAGGTTTTAGCTGCTATTTTGTATGGCAGACTCACCAATGCTAATTACATTATTAAAAGTATTGGCTAACTAAATTAATTTCTAACTAAATGTGGGGCATACATTGACCAAAGAGACCGGTATATCAAAGCACAAATAAAGAAAAAAAGAAAGAAAATGTGTGCACTTGGTCCTAAATATTCAGGGAGAGAAAAAAAAAAAATTTTCCCTTTTCTAATACCACGTGAACAGCCAGGATCAGAACAGCACAACAAACGCCATTCGTGACTCACGCACCGTGATCTGGCTCTGCTCAGAAGCTATTTCAGCTTCTGAAGGATTTGCCTTGAAAGTCTTTCCCGCCTGGCACAGCAGCCTCTCAGTTGCCGTGTGCATGCACTTCAAAGGAGCCCAGTTTATGACACTTTTAATAACTTGTACACAAAAAAAGTAAAGCAAGGCATGAAACTTTTAAGGCTTCTTAAATCATTTTAAGCTGACATAAGCAGAACAGAATAATTTCACAAAAACACTCCATGCCATCACGGGGGTGAGGGAAGCCTAGCGAATGGATGACGAGGCCTCTCATCCTGACTCAGCTCCGTGTCAATGAGTCTGCATTTTAGAAAGTTAAATAAAAGACGGTGTAAGTTAAGTCCTCAGTAAAGCTATTTTCTTGATCAGTCCTGAATAGATGTGTGACATAAAGCAAAAAATAAAATTGCATTTTTCAAGACTGCTTTTTTTCTTTTAGATAGAGAAAACACCCCTGTTTAAAAGCTCATCAGCATCTACAAATGTGGTACAGAATGACACCAAAACTGTCACTGAGAACATAACCACAGTCGATGTCCTTCAGATGACTCAGTCCATCGTGTTACCTTCTCCAAGGGAGCGAAATGGTAACACCGTCAGAGCCCATGCAGCGGTTTTATATGGAGGGAGCATGCTTACTTCAGTGGTGGGGGGGAAAAAACTGCTTGCAAAGGCCAGCAAGCAATTTAGAGGCTCCCTTTATCGTGATATATTGATAAAAGATAAGTTTGAACTGCCTTTCAAACTAGCAAATAGCATATAACATGTAAGTACGCACTTGGTAGAGAAGGCTCAGCGATTCACCCGGGGCATCAGCCACAGATTAATGACTGTGAGCCACACACTTTGCATGGCTAGGAAAAGTAACTTCCTAAATTTCTCTGAGAAAAAATAAAATGATTGATCTGATAGGGAAGTATGATACCTGTAGCTATACATTGATGTCATGAACATTGAACAATCAGAAGAATAAATAGGATGATTTCAGTTAAGACCAGCCATCTAAGTATCTACCTGAAGTGACTGTATCAGTTTCGTAGGGCTGCCGCAGCAAATTGCCACAAACTCTGGGGCTTGAGACGACAGAAATGTATTCTCTCACAGTTGTGGAGGTCACAAGTGTGACATCAAGGAGTCGGCAGGGTTTATCCCTTCTGGAGACTCTGAAAAAGAATCCAATTCATGCTTCTCTCCTAACTTCAGGTGGCTGCTGGCAATGCTTGGTGCACCTTGGCTGGTACACCCATTACTGTACTCTCTGCCTCCGCTTTCACACGGAGGTCTCGCCGGGGTCCCACCACGTAACATTCTCCTCACATATTTGCCGGGTCTCTTCTCCTTTCTGGATAAGACTCCAGTCATATTGAACAAGAGTATCAGAATAGGATCCACCTTAGTCAAATGTGACTTCCTCTCAATGAAGTGCTTGTCCTTATCTCTGCAAAGACCCTATTTTCAAATAAGGTCACATTTCCAGGAACTTTAACATGTTTTGGGGGGATGAAATTCAGCCCATCACACTGATCCATGGGAAAGTTGGAGAAGAAAAAAGCATTACTGTAAAAAAACAAAGTTTCTTCCCCGCCCTACTACTATGAGAACTAAACATCTGATTAAACATCCTGGGAGTTAATAAGTTCTAACTGCAAAGATTAGTACCAAACTCATATGTCAGCGGCTAGAAAAGTAACAGACAGGGTGAAATGGAGTAGTGAGTGTAAGCTGATTTATTTATTTCACTCACTTTAAAATGTAACCTTTATTGAGATTTTAGTCTTCACCTCCTTTTTAAAAATCATTAAACTTTTCAGCACACATCTCTTTCATTTGTAGTTTTGCACACAATATTTAGAGTTCTCATTATGGTGTGTTTTACACAGGCCTCTTGCATCGAGTTTCTGACAGAGACTCTTTATTTGGTTATTGAAAATGTAGAAATACTCTAAGCTTCCACAAAGAAATATGCTTTCTCTCACTTTTTCTTGAAACACACTGTTAGTCTAGCACACATCGTCAAACTGTTGATGGAGACCTCTCTCTGCTGAAAGGCAAACTACAGTGAACGTGTAATGTGCGCAGTGCCCAGCCCCTGACTGCAGTCACAGGGCGCAGTGGGTGCTGTGGCCTCTGTCTGAGTGGAAAGGAAGCTACTCAGCTCCAAGCAACCAGGGCCAGACATGCACACAGGAGAAGTTCTACAAAACAGTTCTGATTTTTCAAGAGAAACCAGAAATCCAGATTTATATAGGAAATATCCAGGTTATTTTAAAATGTTGGCTTGTGAAAGCCAAATAGAACACAACTGGGAACTGAATTCAATGATAGGATACTAGCTGCTACCTTTGACCACTGGGTAACCATTTGAATGAATAGGTTCCCCTTCAGAAAGACCCACTTCCCCTCTTCCTCTCCCCATCTCACCATCCCTCCTCCTACTCTTCCTCCTCCCCTCCTCTCACTGCTACATCCTGGCTCTCAAACGATGCCCTTCCTCAACTTAAGGAATTTCCGAAAAAAGGCGTTTGCCTACCTGCAACTGAGATATTTCATAGAATTTGTAAAGCTGAACCCAGGTGACTAGATAATGAAATGAAATCTTGACTATCATTGCCTACTTTGTAGAAGAAAACTAAATCTACAGATAGGAGAATCTCAATCAGAAAATTTTCTTCCACAAACTAGTCCTATAGTTTTTTTCAAATCCACACTCCCCACAAAGCTCTTGGAATACATCAGTGAGTGAAAGTGAATAAGACCCCTACCTGGGGACTGATATTACAGACCAAGATATAGAAATAAATTATTAATGAAGTAACAGTTCAGTAAATCCAATGGTATGTAGCAACATGGTAAGTGTTAGGGGAAATAATGGAGAAACATAATGGAAATCTGGGTGCCCAGGGTCAGAAGCTGCAGCAGGTTACAATCCTAAAAGAGGGGTACTGGTATGCTCTGTTAGAAAGGTGATATTTGAGCAAAGTCAAAGGAGAGCAGAGAATTAACTGTGTGGATATTCGTGGGAAGAGCATTCCAGGCAGAGGGAACAGCCATTGCAAAGCCCTTGAAGAAGGTACAAGCCTAGTATCTTGAAAGAACATCAAGGAGTTTTGTATTGATAAAGTAGAGAATCGGGGGGAAGTCATCAGATGAGAGTACAGAGATGGCTAGAAATTATTTTGTGTATACCTTGCAGTTATTACAGTGACTTTGACTTTGATTCTTAGTGAGCTAGAAAACCATTGGAGAGTTTTGCATAGCAAAGGAACATAATATAATTTACGTTCTAAACGTGTTGTTCTGCTTACTGTGTTGACAGTAAATTCTAAACTACTTCACTTACCCGGGAGAGCAATGACAATGCCTGACCCAAAACGGCAACCGTGCACGTGGTAAGAACTGGCTATAAATTGAAGACAGTCGATAAGAATTCTTAATATTGATTTTCAAATTCCTCCCTATGTCTTATCAATCCACTTTCTCTCTCTTGTCTTTCCTCACACCTTCAACCACCGTCCTGCTACATTGACCACATAGATGTTATCATTCTGCTTTCCTGGCTTACCTTCCACAGCTCTCCATGTATTTAACAATGTAAACTAGATATAGCTTGCAAGGCCTTTCACGGCCTGGCAGCTGGCCACATCTCAAACCTCACCTCCCTCTATTCCTCCAAGAGCACTCTCTGCTTCAGTCACAGGTCATCAAATGGCTTACACGGGCTGAACCTGTCTAGCTGATTCACCGTGTCTGTGCCTTCAGACATGCGGTTCTTCTTTCCGTTACGCCTTTCCCCAGCACCCCACTGGACGGACTTTGAATAGAGAATCATTTAATACAACGTTAGAAGAGGGACTTTAGGAAAAAGACAGTCACTATAAATACTTGACTGAGAAAGTTGAAAATTCTCCTAACAACGAACTGAAGACATCAACTGAACTATGAAAGGCAGTGAGAATCACTCGATGTGAGTAAGAAAGATGAAGATTTCATACATGCAGAAGTTTCAGCTAATTATGAGTCAGGAAAGGCAATACAGAAGAAGAGGCTTGAGAAAAGTGTTGTCGTTCTGGATTAAGGGACACTCCTGGTGTCACTTAGTCACTGAGTGACCATTTATAGATCACTTATGCCTTCTCAAATTGATTCCATTGACAAAATAAACTGTCTATAACCTGCACCTGAGAGAGAAATTTATGTCAAGATCTGATCAACATTTAAGCAGAAAAGTAAAATAACCTGACTTGTGTTTGTTAGGGTCATACTGGCTCCTTCGCATACAATGTCAAGAAAGCAAGATTTGCGGCAAGAAGAGGCGTCAAGAGACTACCGCAGCAGTTCACGCGAGAAATGGTGGGGCCTTCCATTAGGATTGTCGTTCTGAGGATGCTGAGAAGCAGTAATACCCAGGATGTATGTTGGAAGTCAGGTAAAAACACGACCACTTGTGAAGGCCTAATCATGCTCAGATGGAAGAGCCTGAGAGGAGTCAAGGGTTGCTCTAAGCTTTTGTTTGAAGCAATGATGTAGGGACGGTGGTTTATGCAGTATAAGGTGTGGGAAGATCTCTGTGAAATATCCACTGACATGTCTGAATATGAGTGACCAGCATCCCCTTCTCTACCTAACTCTTTGGGAAGCTCCATCATCTTGCTAGAACCAGTGTCAGCTACCTAACATTTACTATTATGTCCTGTTTGCCACATTAGACTTTCCCCAGCCTCTGAAATTTGTCCTTGTAATGCCCACTGGAGGCAATAACTAGACTTAGTTTCAGAGTGCAGTCTCTCTTCATATGCCCAGTTATTAACTAGATTATACCAGTCTATATTCTAATGCATAAAGAATATTAAAAAAAGAAAGAATTCCAGTATTCAGAACAAAAAAAAAATCCACAAATATTTTCCAAACTCATATAATTATCTAGATAACTTGAAGATTGCAGAATTTACCCCATATCTACTCTGAGAAGAAACTATAAGTCTGTTCTTTTCCTTTTTTTAAGAAGTTCCCCAAGTTACATCCATGACGAGCTAAGTTTGGCCAACACTGATCTAGACCGAAACCCTCATTACAAAAGAGGGAACAAAAAGCCCAAAGGGGTTAAAAAATTTCCAAAAGAAGCACTTTGCCTCCTGCAATCGAGAAAGAATTTCTCTTTTTCCTTTCTTGTTTTAACTTTGTTCATTTCCCTTCCGATACACAGAAGTCACAGGTTTTGATCAGTGTCTGAGAGGACTGCTGCACCTGCCCACCGTGCGTCCCAGGAGAAGGCACTTTGGAAACCTGAAACAGTCTTGGGAACTGCTCTATCCTTTCTTCATGAAAAGCTCACCTTGAAACGGTGGCAGCCTGTCTACTCCACGATAATTATTTCTTCTTAATTGGGACCATCTAGAGAGGCTTGGAACCACAGAGGCGCTCTTTGCCAAGTTTAAAAAAAGGATGTCCCTTTGTCCTTATTATTTTCAAGATGATTCATGTGATCTGAGGGCTTTTGCGCACCATGAGGCTCTGGTTGACGTCCATCGGCATTATGCATGTGCGAGGGCAGCAGGAGAGGCTCATTATCTCCAGCCCAAGCAGAGAGAAGTGCAATCATCATTGTTCTCTGCTTCCCTTCAGGCTTTTAACTGCTGTTGGAAACATAAGTAACCTCAGTGCTTTGGGTTAGGTGAGTAACACCTTTTTTTCAGTTGGTAGATGGGGTTCAATTCCTCCTTACAGAGAAGAGGAAGGGAGTAAAGGACTCATTGAGTAGGCGAAACTAATCTTATCTCTAAAACTGAAAGGACTGATTTGGCTTGGAGAAGAACAGTGACTCCCCAATAATACTTTTCAATACTACCCAATACAAATACAGTCAAACCCTTAAGTAAATGAGGACTTTCTGTGTTCCCTAGGAATCAAAAGTACCTATGTCAAAAAGAAGGTTTGCCAGAGAAAATGTGATACCCACTATAATAGTATCGTTAAGTCAAACCACTTTGTTTATCAAGTCTTTTACTCTCTTCCCTCTCCAGGACACTGCTGTAGAATTCATGAGGCTTCACAACACAGATCTCAGGGATCCACTGAGGTCCCAATTATCTGTTCCAAGGAGAGAACCCTGGGACAGAGTATTTAAAACACAAAAGGCGCATACTGGATCGAAATGCTGGCTTTGCTTCCCTCTGACAGGCCATATTATCAGCACTGTGAGTCTTTCTCTTTTCCTGTTTCCATTCTGACAGCAGCAAGAGAAAAGAGTCATTCATCAGGTTTCCTTTGCAGAATTAAAATGATCAGAAAAATGGGGTTGCCGGCTAACAACGACTTCCTCCTCTCCACTTGTGTACGCTCTCAAGCCGCCAGGTAAGCAGCCTTTTCTACTTTACTCTGCTCTACCTCGCCTCTTTCCCCAAAGGTAAGATCCTTCTAAGGTCACCTGAGTATCATCCTTTCAAAAAGGTGTTCTTCTAATTGAGAACTTGATTTCGGGAGTTGGGTTTATTATAAATATCTGTCATGCACGGTTTCAGCCACTCAAAAATTTATGGCAGCAGCCCTCCTCTCAACCCAGCTGGACCAGTCTGGCTGCTCCATCAAGCACAATGAACAACAAAAATAATATTGTGAGAATGGAGATGATAAAGATCTCAGTTTGTCTGTGTCATTCAGTGAGGACAGAGCTTCAATGCCTTGTCTTTGCATTCTAAACCATGGTAGATATTCTATTCCCTTTTGCTGCTGCCAGTAAGAAAGTTTGTGTTTTTAGGTTTGTTTGGTTGGGGGTTTTTTGTTTGTTTGTTTTGTTTTTTTAGCTTCTAGAATCTATTTTGGCCACAGCTTTTCAAATGTAGGGAAAGAGGAGAGTTGGCCTGCCTGATCCTTGGTCATCTGGGGCTATTTCCAGAACCTTGAGTCATCACTGAGTCACTGCCACCCCTAATAGTCTCTCCATAGGAAGCCCAGCCCATTCAGCTAGACACACACTCCCTGGACTCACAGCTGACATCCCTCACCCTCTGCTGTGAATACACATCACAGCCCTCCTAACTCAAGACTGCACACACACCTGTGTATGCAGGCAGCCCTACAAGCCAAGTATCTTGCTTCCTCATGTAGGTGGTAAAGTGTCAGAATAGAAGCCAAGAGTGAATGCAAGCATTCATTCCATGCTTTATTTTAGTCTGTGCTGCAAACCTATTATTGTTATCAAACCCCCTCTCTTTCTACAAAGCCACACTGGCACCTGAGCTAGACTATTTCCTGGGGGCAGCCCCATGCCCAGTGCCAGCATCCTAGTCATGATCAACAAATTCTTACTAGTGAGCAAAAAAAATTGAGGAAATTTTAAAATTATATCCTTAAAACCTCTGTTTAACAAATAGTAAAACATTTCAGAACCATGAAATGTGATCACTAAAGTCCCATACAAAACCAGCTGGTGCCTTAGGCAGGACTGGAATCCAGGAATCAAATCCATGAACGGCTAGGCCTTTCCATGTTCCAAGAACTTGGCCCCCTAGACTCAGCCAACTAGCTCCTAAGGATGATAAGGATACAGGAGCTTCAGAGTTTCCCAGTTCCAGCCCCTCCCACCAGTGCTCCCAGTCAGAGAAGCAGGGTAGAATTCTAATTTACAGCCATTTATTGAGCACTTTCTATGTAAAAACTCAGTGTCAGGCATTTGGAAGAAAAATACAGTTCAATATGTTGATTTACCTATAGTTCATAAACATAATAACCCAATTGTCATATATAGATTGGATATATAATGAGTATAAGTGTTTAATAAATTGTAAGCTATAATCAAATACTTTTAGATTTACTTTTATAAAATACATGTAGTTTTTAAGGGAAAATTGCTTTTATTCATTCACTCATTTATTTATTTCTTCAAAAATATATATTGGGTACCAAATATTTTCCATGCATTCTTCCAGAAAATGGAAATACAAAGTTGAATAAGTTCAGGTCCTTATGCTCTATAATTTTACAGGTAAACAATGAGAGACAGACCAAAAAAAAAAAATGTAAAAACAATAGAGTGAAAAGACGTTCACAGGCAGAAGTTTCTGTTCAATGGGAGACCATTACATTACGTGGAGATGGTAGTTGAAGAGAAGGGAGAAGTCTGCTCAGAGAGCACTTGAACTTGGAAAGCACCCAATAAACAGCGAAAAGAGAGACAGGTCCCAGAGAGAAAGAACAATGTAAATCAAGGCAGCAGGACCTGACACAAACTAGATGAAAGACATGGACTTTGTGGAGTGGGGGAGAGCCAGGAAAGACCGGAAAAAATACCCAGATCAGAACCTTTAGGCATTAATAAGGGTTTCAAACTTTATCCCATAGGCAATGGAAGCCATTGAAAGTTTTCTAGCAGAGGAAAATTTTGTTCACATTTGGGGAGAATTGGAGAGCCGTAACAAAGCAGGAACATCAGGGCGATGCCTGACATTGGGGATTAGAAGTAGCAGACTTCGTATACACAGTAGAGGTTTGATATGGAAGCAGGAAGAAGGTGGCAGAGACTCCAGTAATAGACTTGAGACTTTGTGGAAGAGAGAATAATAGCTCTCCAAAGATGTCTATGCCTTAATCTCCATACACTGAGAATATATACCTTACATGCCCAAGGGACTTGGCTTGTTAAGGGCCTTAAAATGGGGAGAGTATCCTGGATTGTTGAAGTGGGCCCAATCTAGTGGTGTGAGTTCTTAAAAGAACGGAAACATTGCTAGCTCCCCAGCTGTGGTCAGAGAGAGAGGAAGTGGAAAGAGAAGAGATAAGAAGCATGGGAGGGATTCAACACTTTCTTTCTGGCTCTGAAGATGAGGGGAGAGTTGTCAGGAGCCACCGTGGCTTATAGGAGCTGGGTAGGGACCTCAGCTGATAGCCAGCAAGGAAGCAAAGATCTCAGTCAGTCCTACAGTAACAAGGAACTGAATTCTGTCGAAAGCTGAACAAGCATAGAAACAGGTCCTCTTCTTGCACAGTCCTGCCAACACCTTGATCTTAGCCTTTTAACTTAGAGAACTATAAAATAATACATTTAGCATGTTGAAGCCACTAAGTCTATGGAATACAATTGCCAGGAGGCAAATGGGAGAAAATAAAGAATACACCAGAGAGATTGAAAAGGAAGTCACAGAGAGGAAAAGAATCAGGAAAAGTCATAGAACCAAAGGAGAAAAGAACTCCAACATGGAGTAATCCAAATTGACAAGGGCAAGAGGTCAAGAAAGAGGACTGGCTGCCTTTGCCAAAACTAGTCTTCAAATCTGTGAGCAGAATCTTTGAAAGATTAAACCAGAAGGTAGAAACAATGCTGGCCTTTAACCCTGAAAGCCTGTGCTCAGTGGACTGGTGTCCTATAAATGAGTCAGTCGTTTGCAAGAGTTGCTTTAATGCTATCATAAATCAAGAAGGAAATGTCTGCAAAACAAGTGAAGGCATGAATGTGGTCTCCATCTTTCTTCTGACTTCATGTTTCATGAACATGTGCCCTCGCAGATAAAACTTGTTATTTTAGAAGCACTTAAAGGACTATTTGCAAGACTCAAAAGGGTAGTAATTTCTTTTATTCCCTAGGATCACTGTGGCACTAAGCGGGCATGCCAAAGCATTCAAAAGCTCTAGCTGATCACTCCACTTCTCCAAATGCATACAAACTTTTGAATGATGGGTTGCCTTTTCATTTAAATCCAGTTACTTTAGTCCTATATTCTTTACAAATAAAATTATGGAAATCTACCTTATTCATCTTTGTTGCCCCAGAAGCTAATAAATGGTGGAAACATATTAGGTCAGGAAAATTTCTTTCCTGACTGCTTTGGTGAATAAATAAAGTTTGTAATAATTTACTGAAGTCGTTATAATATCCAAAACACAAAGTACATGACTTTTAAAGGTTTCCATTACCATGCATAATAGTCATAATATCTGAACTTAATTCTGTTAAAACTTGTTTAAAAAATTCCTTGCATTAGCATAAAGATAATATTCAAGGTTCTACATGTTCCTGCATACGTCACAGAGCTTTGTTCTAGGAAAAAAAATTGTTCCCAGAAAGTACCTTATTATGACAAGGTTGGTTTGGCACACAATTATGATGTATGTCCTTGACTATATTCAAGTTCACAGAACAGTACAAATCCTCTTCTCTGAAATAGAAGAGCATTGTCTTGCCCCAAGCATCTCTGGGAATACTTGGGTGTTATTTGAAAATCACTTTGAGATTCTCTAGGCAGCTTTATGCAATATTTCCCCAAGTAGGTCTTCAATTGCCTCTTTTGTCCACATTATCCTTAGCCGGCTTCTTTCTCTACAGCATGCCCCTGTGAGAATCTCCAGGGTTCTCCCACGGCCCACCCCGACAAGAGCCTAAATTCATCAGTTCAGTTTCTCAGAGTTTCTAGACTGTTCAAGGACTTGGAGACTGTTTAATCTCACCAGGAGGAAGAGAAAACTCAGAAGGTAGTGAGGTGAATCATTCAGGGAATAAACCTAGTTGGTGGCAAAGCCAGACTCCAATCCTTTCTGTTGACTCAGAGGCAAGTATCATTGCCACAACATCAAAGACATCCACATTTCTTGTAGCATTCAACCAAGTTAGGTAAGATTTATTTTCCTGGCAAGACTTGGGGAACAGATTCTTTTCGGCTCTTTCTCAGAGTATCAGGCAGAGATGTGCAGATTATGAAATCAATCGTATTATCCTCCAGTTTCGAAGCTGTGACATTTTTAGAATGTAGAAACTATTTCCTTCCCTAATTTACTTCTCTTCTCTTCAGCTATTCTATGTTCATACCATCAAACATTTATTCATTTATTCATTTATTCATCCATTTACTCATTTATTTATTCAACAAGCATCTATATATCACTTCAGATTTTATCAATCGGTTCCTACACACTAAATGTACAGAGATGAAAGCAGAGATACTTGTTTGTTTGCTTGGAGTTGAAGGACGGGTTGCCAAGAGGTCTGGTTTTATTCCCTTTATGTGTTATGTATTTCAGTAGTAATGTGTATAAGTTTGTAGGGTTATGCAAATATAAAAAGGGAAGGAGATTTTTAAATAGGAAATTTTGAACAGGAATTTTACCCCCCAAAATTGCCTTTATTATTGCCTTTATATTGCAAGCGATTTACAAATAGTTTAATGTGATGACTGTCAGGTAAATTCCATTACTTCTTTGTAGTGATAAGAGTTTCCTTGGAGACTGGCAAAAATTCAGTCTGGGAGACAGATTTTTAGACTGATAAAAAAGCCATCTTTTATTTCCAGGCTAGCATGTGGTCTCCTCATTCCAATAAATAACTAGTTAATACAAGGAAGAGACAAGAAGATGACAGATAGTTGGAGAGAGAGAAAACTGTTTTCAGAAATTTCTAACCAGAGATCCAAGTGGACACCTTTCCATTTTCTATGGTCCAATGAGTCACTTTTCATTACATAGAACATGAAGGTGCATCCCTCAGAGCTCTCTCCAAGCAAGCCTGCCATTGGGAACATGGGAGCAGGCAGCCTGCAACACCTGTGGCTGCAGACCCACTGCAGATTTAGGTCTCAGGGTGTTCTACCCAGGGTGGTGGGTGGGGGGAGGCTAGGGGTGGGTCATCTATCTATTACTAACTGAGCACAGCAGGGAAACTAGAGCTGACAGTTTCTGCCCAGCACAGCTTCCCTGACAGTCAGTCTCTGTCTGAGACCCTTGTCGGCCTGGCCAGGATTCTGAGAGCTGTGTGGCAGTGAGTTAGCCATCCACTCATCCTTCTCTCCTTTCTCAAGAGTCATGTGTGCACCACGGCTGAGAGTCTGCTGTGCCCATCCCTACTCACCTGCCCCACTTTATTGAGAACTCAATAAAGGAGTGAGAAAATCATCCACAGCCCAGCATTGGAGGTATGACATGATTACTGCTTTCTAAGGGGGATGGGTATCTGGATGATGGACAGTGATTATACCCAATTACAGCTTTTCTTGAATCCAGAGGTGGGGGGCATCTTGAAGAACAGGATTTTTCTGTTGTCTAGTAGTAACTTTGCAAAGAAGCAAAGATGACTAATCTCTCTAAACAAAGAATGACTTTTTAAAACCTGTTCACATTTCTGCTTCTTCCCCTTGTCATTATTATATGAACCATATAATTATATTATAAACATTTATTCATATTTTGGATATAAATGTGTTGGATATATTTTATGTTATAAATATTATCCATATATTGTCAGGAAATGACCAAAATCTTGCAGGAATTACGAGGCACTTGTGATGCTCTAGGGACAGACTGTGGATTGAGTTGTGCCCTCCAAAAATTAGTATTTTGAAGCCCTAGCCCTTTGTACGACTGTATTGGGAATGGGGCCTATAAAGGAGTGTTTAAGATTAAAAGGGGCCATCAGGGTGAGGCCCTAATCCAACAGGACAGTGTCCTTACAAGGAGAGTCAAAAATATCAGAGCTCCTGCGTCCTCTTCACCACAGGGGGACACAGCAAGGAGGCAGCTACCTACAAGCCTGGAGAAAATGCCAGAGTTAAACGTTCTGTGCCCAGCACACTAATCTTGGACTTCTCAGCCTCCAGAACTATGAGAAATAAATTTCTGCTATTTAAGCCACCAAGTCTATGGTATTTTGTTATGGTGGCCCTAGCTGACTAATACTGATATTCAGGACAATTATTAAATCCATCTCTTTTCAAGTATTATCATAGGGTAGATGACCCAGGGTCTTCTTAGGACATCTGCCTTATAAAAAAAAGGTGGGTATCCCAGGGATACCTTTCTTTATAAGGCAGATGACCCAAAAGGTATCTTTTTTTAAATAAAGATTTTATATTTTATTTTTATTTTTTTATTTTGTATTTTTATTTTTATATTTTATTTTTATTTTACATTTTATGTTTTTATTTTATATTTCTTTTTATTTTAAAAAAGATACCTTTAAAGGAAAAAACATTAATTATCTGCCTTTGGTTAATTTCCCATTAGATCATTTTTACTGCAGTTATATATTATTTGAAATATATAACTAAGGGCCATTTTTCTTAGATTAATTCAGAAATATCTACAAAGTCTGTCAGAGCCCCAAGAGGGTGGTGGTTGGGGAAGAGGCCCATAACAATGAGAGAAAGAGCCATATGGAAGAATAGGACACTTTTAGAAATTCCTCTAATTACCTGTTTATTTTCTTTTTAACACAAAAAGCTAGAAAAGGTTGAAAAAAAGTGCAAAGTTGACTGAAATTCCCCCACCCTTCCTGACATTTTCTCTTACAATCAGTTAAAGCTGTGATTTTATTGCCTGAAAAGCAAGGTCCTGTTTTCACTGTCTCCTGCAGGAAGCTGAAATGAAGTTTCCTAGAGCGCTGCAAATAGAAAGGCTGAATGACCATTGGGAAGCAAACTGTTGGCAAGTCACGCAAGGCCCACTAAATGCAGACTGGGGTAGAGACTCCTCCAGACAAGTTCAGTAAGCATGTCCCCTGGGACTGCTTTTCTCAAACTGTGCTCTGCCAAGCCCTCAGGTTTCCTAGAGGACATCTCAGGGCATTCCTGAAAGACATAGGGACTTTCAGCACCTGCAGTTTCCCTCTCAGCCTCTTTTTGTTCCTCAGAATTGTTTTAAAATGAAAAGTGGTAGGCAGTAGAATGGGTCCCCAAAGATGTCTGCCCCCTAGTCCCCAGATCCTGTGAATATGGTGACTTACATGGCAAAAGGGACATGCTGATGTAAGCATTTGGGGACAAGGAGATTATCTTGGAGAACGTAGTCACAAAGGTCTACATTCCAGGGGAAGGGGGAAGCAGGAAAGTAAGAGTCACAGGAGACGAGAGAGTAGATGCAAGGCCCCCGTGATGGGAGAGGGGCCTGAGCCAGGGGCTGGCGTGACCTGTGGGAGCTGGAAGGGGAAGAAAACATCTCCCCCGGAGCCTCAGGAAGGATCGGAGCCCAACTGGCACCTTGACTTTATCCAACGAAACCCATTTTGGTTCTGACCTGCACTTCAGACTTGACCCTCACAGCTGTACGCTAACAAATATGGGTTGTTTTAAGTCTCTGAGTTTGGGGTAATTTATGACAGCAGCAACAGGAAACTAATTCCCTGACATACAACACAAGCATTTTTCCAACTCTGGTATGCGTAATCTTTATCTGGGATGTTTGTCAAATATTAGTTTCCAGACCTCTCTTCCTCCAAACTCTGTTGTCGGTTGTCTGCTGGTTAGCCCTAAGAATCTGCATTTTTAGTGAATGCATCACTCCACCTCTCCTTAGTGATTCCGATTTCTGACCTGGATTTCTGACTGGAGCCTACACGGAGGGTTGTGCAACAGCATCCTTCTCCGCGTTTTTTCCCAGCCAAATTTTCATCTCAGCCATTGCTTGTAGAGGGCTGTTTCCCCACCTGCCAGACACACATTTTCAATTATTGAGGCTCGTAAACCACCTTCTTAATCGTCTAGCTCCTTTTTGTCCCCTCCTTCTTTCTCTGGCTGGTCTTATCCTTATCAGTTCTTTGGTTTGGTCACTTCTAGAACAAAGTGAATGACAACATTTCTCCACTCCGAATTTCTCAAACCAGACCTGGAGCATTCAGTTTACTCCCTGGGTAGAGAAGGGGTAGGGACCACATCTCCTAAAGAAGGTTATAATGTACAGTGAAGAACATAAACTCTGAAAGCAGTAAAGAAATTAGTTCAAATTCTGCCTTGGCCAACTCCTAGATATGCACCTTGGGGAAACTACTCAACATCTCTTACCCTTGATTTTCTTATCTATAAGATGGAAACAACAATACCTAACTCAGATCACTGCGGATATTAAAGGTAATGCTTATAAGATACTGGCACCTATGAAAAGCTCAACACAATGGCTTTTGTTTTCATTATTATTCATATCAGCACACTATTGGCATGTCCAGGGCTGAGGGATTCAGGATGTCTAGACTCCGAATCACATCATAAAAGAACTCATATTATCCTGAGTATTTGACAGGTAGAAACATGCAGGACGTAGGATAGTTGCCTTCAAATATATGGGAAAATGGATTGCAGAATTATATATTTTTTTCTCTCCACTGAGATCAGAGTAAAAGTCAACATGATAATTTCTTCTCTGCATAAAAATAATTGTGTGACCACTAGTGCTGTGTGGAAATGGGAGAGACTCTCTTGACAGGTAGTGAGTATCTCATGACTTAAGAGATTCAAGAAGATCCTGGCTGCCTTTTGGTGGGAATGTATTATAAAAGAGTCAAACAGGGGGATGCACTATTGGACTTTTGTGGCATTTAAAATACCTTCTAAGATTGAAATTCTGGGAGACAGGAGGAGATTTTTTAAAGGTGTGGGAAAAACCAATCAGTTTGGTCACATGCAAGCAATTCTTCAGGGAGAGAGGTGGCCTAAATATGTTTATGGCATTAGTAAAACTAAGGATTGAGAACTGAAACATTCTGCCCTCCCATTTACCATGGCTCTTAAACATGCCGTGTTCCCAGCTACAGTCCTGCAATGCCAAATTCATTATGCAAAACCAGAGTGAGTGAAGAGACTGTGAGAGGCTCTTTGAAGTGTGAACTCAATGGCAAAGCCCATTACCTGAAAGTATGTTTACTCAGAGGAAGTTAAAACAGGTAAACCATCTTCTCTCCAGCTTAGAGATAATAAAAGTGGATATGGAGAATGATAACAAGTATCTAAAGATTTGCAAAATGTCAGGAGCAGTGAACTACTGAATTTTAAGGAACTACTGAGTTTAAAGGAAGTATACGTACAAATGTTTTAAAGTCTTAATAAAGATTAGCAGATTTCTCTCTCACTAGATTGCTTTTCTCTTCTCTCTCTCTCTCTCTTCCTCATAATGATTCATGAACATCTCATGGAAAGAGAAACAAGAAATCAGCAATCTCATAATTGAAAAAAATTACAGTAGACATTTGGAAAAACATTATTTAGGAGGAAAATTCAACAGCAGCTTTTAAAACAAACTTGATTATACATGCCTGCGTACATCACACACACACACACGTGCCCACACACACATGCCCACACACGCGTGCACGCACTGCAGACTCATGCTACAGGCTAACGGCTGTAAGACTAGTCAAGTTACCTGCTGGTTTTAGGCCCTGAACTCAATGCTGCAAGGGACTTTCACTATGTCATTCAGATCACTTTTGCAAAAGCATCACTACACAGTTTGCAACGGGCTTCCATAGCTATCTTACTCTACCTCACGCCAGCCCCCGTGGAAAAACACTCAGGGTAAAAATCTAAGGATCAGGGGTATTCTTTGTACCACACATGGCATCTCCGACCAACACACATTACCACAAAGAAAACGTTCAAAGGCTAATCATCCGAAGATGCCGATGACTTTCGTTTCAGATAACGATTATATCTAAATGCTTAGATATATTCATTAAAAGGCACTTGATGGGTCATGAATCCAGATATTTAGCAATAGCCATCTGAGGGCTTTTTATGTCACTCAAGAATGTGCATACATAGAACTTTCAAAGGAAGAATGGGATTCTTAGCAGGTTCCATGTAAGCAACTGAGAAGGACTCCAGTGTTGTGCTTTGGTGATAAGTTATCCATTTAGTTTCTAAAAGCCTTTAAAAGGAATGTGTATGCAATCAACATGAAATAAAAATCTATTATCCCCTGATTCTATCAGCAAATGGCACTATAAATAACACCTAATTAAAGGACCTAAACAAAGCCCTCTGGCCAGGAAGTGGTGGAGCTAGGCCCCAAATCATCTGAATTCTATTTAGGAGATTAGATTGAAACCAATTTAATCCTTAAACAGAGGGACTAACATTAGGCCTGAACAGAGATAACAAGACACAGTGATAAATGGCATCCAAGGTGACCAATCAGCCTACAAGCACCGGGAAAGTCTAAGACTCATTCAGTTTGCTGTTTTTTCAGGTAAATCACTAAAGCCACAAGCTGGCTCCATCGGAGCTGTGGTTGATTTGACTCCGGACTGAACCTGAGAAGCTGAACAGCATAACTAATGGAACGTGGGAAGGACCTAACTGTCCACACTTCCAGCCCCTCCCCCAACCCCACCCCCAGATGCTCAGGGACTACGCTAAAACCTGAACTGTACGTCCATTTTTTCTGAAAAACACTCTCCCTTCCCAGCTAAAATTTTGAAAGCCATGGCATTCATTCAACCTTTACTACTAAGAAAAAGAATAATAATACCTAACATTTATTGAGCACATACCAAAACTCAGAACCAAAATTCAGTATGCTGTGAAAAGGAAATAATTTAAGATTTAGGCAGGTATCTTGGACTATAAAAAAGCAAAAATGGCAAGGCATGGACCACGAAGACAAGAACTGTATTTTTTTTTTTCAGGATTAAGGGAAAACCAGTACTGAAAGCAGCCAGGAACTGGGGAGAGCTGTGAGAGGCAGCTGCTCATCAAAAGTAGCTGAGTGCCTGGAGGAGCCAGCACACACGGGAAAGCAGGCTGCCTGCTAATAGTCACCATGCTCCAGAGCGCCTTGTGTTTGCGTGAAGGACTTTACTACCCGGTGGTTCACACTGCAAAGCATATACTTATCTCTCTGCAGAGCGTGCCAGCTCCTTGTATGTTCCCATTCCCTAACTCAGATGTCAAGAGAAAAGGGGGAGTCCAGGTCCAATAATAACTTGATGACGAACCGCTATATTTAGGTAGAGATATAACCCTCTGTCTATGTAACTAGTGTCCATGAGGCACAAAGCTGCCTGCCTCATCTTTCTTTCCGTGCTTCCAAATCCCACCTCGTTTTGCACCCAGCGTGCTTTGTACAAACGCCAGTCCCCTCCAATTCAGCCCCGATGTCAGTGACAAAGGGAAATACTCCCACTTGAGCTGTCTCCCTTTCAGCCTTCTTGCTTCAAGTCTCCTTTGAACAAAGACTTTATCTCTAATTCCCAGCTTGAGACCACTTCTTTACATGCCACTTAGCCTGGTGTGGTCAAGCAGGTTTGATTTTTAAAGGCAGTGCTGAGATTCCCTCCCTGGTGTAAATGAGAGAGTTGCAACCCCATCAGGGTCCTCCAAGGAAGCCGCCCGCAGAGTGAGGAACAATTGGATCTCCATGTGTGTCTCATACCATTGGTGGCTATTGTTTAAATAAACATTACTTTGTATTGCTTTTTTAAAAAAATTCAATACATGTTGATGCCTGGTTAAAAGGAAAGAAAATTGCAGTATTAAAAGACTAGTATTTTCAGAGTCTTGTGATGTAAATTGCTAATTTAAAACCCCAAATATTGTTCAAGTGTCTTTATTTAATAGCAGGTGAT
This sequence comes from Tonatia bakeri, assembly GCA_004024845.1. NCBI lineage: Eukaryota > Metazoa > Chordata > Mammalia > Chiroptera > Phyllostomidae > Tonatia > Tonatia bakeri. The sequence goes on along the minus strand of PVIA01001339.1, from coordinate 177,526 downwards.
TGCAAGCTGTAATTTGCAAGCTGTAGATGCAGATGGTAATGTTTTTCCTCCCTTTTCAGCAGTGCGGGTACAGTATTTACTGCAGATCTAGGCAGACACAGAACAGCGAACTGTGAAGAAAACACTCTGGAAGAAGATGAACCACAGTTTGTAAGACGAGGATGTGGCTTTTGAGAGGCTCTCACGTCTCAGCCAAGGCAAGATCCTCAGCTCCTGAGCCCAGAGAAAGAAGCCGGAGGTCCTTCTCATTGGTCTGCCAGGTTCCCACTAAGGTTAATACACGTGAGTGAGAGAGTGATATTTAATGTAGCCTTATTTATGTATTCTTTGGCTGGAGAGAACCCAAGGAAGAGAGGGGATGCAGGGATAGGGCTGCCAGAAAAAAAAATGCAGAATACTCAGTTACATTTAAAGTTCTAATGAACAAATACTTTGTTAGTGTAAGTATATCTCAAAGTACATGGAACACACTTATTCTGATAAATGATTTGTTCATCTGAAATTCAAATTTAGCTAACAGGAGTCCTGTATTTTGATACGCTAAACCTTTCAGCCCAATGTGGAGAGAAAGGGTGAGTACATGAGTAACAATAGAATGTTCAGGCAAACAAGACGGTACTTGACACAGACTGAGCCCTGTGCTAGGGACTTGCCTTCTGCTTCCCCATGTAATCATGGCAACAATTTGCCAGGGAGATACTGTCATTCGCCATGTTTCCACAAAGGCCTCACTGTGGCTCTGACACCTTTGGTGACTTTCCCAGGATAGCAGTTTGCAGCAAGCCTCAATGTGGTAACCAAGGTCTCTGTGGCTTCAAAGCCTGAGTTCTCCCCATAAGATGATGCTGATGCCTCACCTTGGTTAATTCTCTCGCTCGACACCTCAAGAACCCAAGGAAATCCAGTGCCCGCTCTAGCTCCAGGGGGCCTCCCAACTCCCCCACCCCTGCGAAAATCACACCAACAAACCCTTCTGTTGTCACCAAATATCTGCTTTCCCCCATCTGCACCCCAATGACAAATAAAAGGATGACAGTTGTCCCTGGGAGAATGCAGGAGTTAGGGGTGCCAACCCCCCACACAGTCAAAAACCCTTATGTAACTCCCCCAAAACTTAACGACTAATAACCTGCTGTTGGCCTGAAATACCATGAACAATCAATTAACATATATTTTGTATATGACTCTATATTATATGTATTATAGATCGTATTCTTATAGTAAACCAAAGAAAAGAAGCATTATTGGGAAAATCATAAGAAAGGGAAAATACATTTACAGTACTCTACATATTTATTGAAAAGAATCCACACAGACCTGTGTGGTTCAAACCTGTGTTTTTCAGGGAGAGGTCAACTATATTTATTTGCTTTTATTTTTATTTTATTCTGAAGAGAAATTACAGCTCTTTCCTTGTTCATGTTTCCAAGTAAACTCCTGATAATTACTGAATTACTTATTTTTATTGTAGCCTGTTACCAAGAGACCTGGGGAGGCTGGCCTTCTCGGGGGCACCTGGCCCTCTGCCGCCACTGCAGCGTTCGGGAAGTGCTGACACAGGACCCCAGCAGAAGCAGGGGGAGTGCGTTGTCCATAGTTTACTCGGTGGTCACGCCTCCCTTCCCGCCTGTTGCCAGACTCCAAACTGGTTCTGTGGTCCATCCCTGTGACTCAGTAGCAACTCCTAACTGGGTTCCATTGTTTCTCAACACAGATATTATTGTCATTTGGGTATGTTAATTCTTCGTCCTTAAAGACCGACCTGAAGATCACTGGACATTTCTTATTCCTGGGCCCTGGGTCCTAAATACTCACACAAGCATTTGATCACTTTGTAAACCAAGAATATCATCACAGATGCCCATATCCTCCCACTGCGGAAGGGGCAGCTTGCCCAATTGAGAGCTACAGGGCAGTTGGGATTGTCCCATCATCTTGTGAGTCACTGGATGGGGACAGGGTCCCCCAGTTCTGGCCAGTGAAACATGAGGTAGAGTCTGCTGGGGGCTTCTGAGAAAAGTCTCCTTACACTGTAAAAGAGACCCAAGGGCCCTTGTTACAGAACAACAAGGTGGGGCCTGGGACGGTATACTATTACCCGAAAGGAACCCCCCAGGTTTGTTATGTGTGCTGCCAGAGGAAAGATGTCTCTCACTGCCAGAGATTTGTGAAAAGGAAAGGAAATGTTTATTTAATGCTATGCAGACTTAAAGTAGTGACCTAATGTCTTCATCAAAATCCCAAAGTCCCTTAAAACACCTACAAACACACACAGTCCTTCCTTCCCGCTTTACCCAGTCTGGGGTACCGTATCTCAGAAAAAGAAATAGAAGTCTGTGGCTCAGACAACCTCCGGTTCTTCCCAGCAATCCGTCTCGGCTGGTAGGCCTCCCTTGGTTCCCGGCACCATCAGCTGTGTCGCCGGGATCTCTGCTAAAGCCAGGTGGTGGTTCCCCCTTCTAAAGCTGTGGGAGTTCCCACTCTGCCAAAACCGAGTGGTTCTCCCCCCAATGGCTGCGAGAAGTGGGGGTTGCCACTCTGCCAAAATCGAGTGGCAGTTCTCTGCTAAAGCCACACGGTGATTCTCTCAGGGCTGCGGGAGTCCCCACTCAGCCAAAACCACGTGACTCTCCCCTCAATGGCTGCTGTGCCTGGGTTTAAATCCCCACGCCAATCTTCCTCTGCAGCCCCATTTCCGACTCCTCCCACAGTTGACTACACTTGCCAGCACACCCATATCCTTCCAGCTTCACTGGGCTGCCATCGTGGGTCTGGGCAGGCATGGCCCCATGTCATGGAGCCAATCTTCTCCAAGCTCCCACACAGGTGCTGTAACTTGGAGGACCTGACCCCCAGTTACATCTTGGTGGGAAGTTACTTCCATTCCCCTGGCTCAGAGCACAGCCACAGCTATTTAACATATCTATGCAACCAGTTAAAAGTTATAGATGTGTTAAATGACCATGCAGGAAGTTAGCTGCAAAGCTATGCAAAACAGCTCTTAATGGCCCTGCTCCATTTATCCCTTCCCCCAACTCACACCTGTGGGGGAAGGGGTGAGGACATCTTAATATTTCCTGGACACCTTGAGTTCTGGACCCCATTCCAAATCTGTATTTGGGGTCCCCCCTCTTGGCTGCCCATTACACCCTGACTGGCATGGCTCAGTGGGTCGGGTGTCACCCACAAAACAAAAAGTCACCAGTTCAATTCCCAGTCAGGGCTATAGGCCAGGTCCCAGGGTTGGGACATGCAAGAGGCAACCCCAACCCTAGTTGCTTTTCTCTCATGCATCGATATCTCTCCCTCTCCTTCTCTCTCCCTTCTTCTCTCTAAAAATAAATAAATAAAATCTTTTAAAAATAGAGACCCATGGAAGAAAGAGCTCATCTTCCACCACCAGATGCGCTTATGTCTGTCTGTGATGCCTGGAGCTGAGACAGCCATTTTCACCCGTGGGGGCAAAGATGGAGAGTGAAAACATGGCAGTGTGCAAAGAGGAAATAATCCAGGGCCTACAATGATACCACTGAGCTGTGAATTAGCAAACCCTGGAGCTTTGCCCCCTCAAGTTTCCTGTTAGGAAGGAATAGAATGGCCTTTTGGTTAAAACTACTGAGCTGGGAACACATAAGCCATGTACAGCTTAGAGTGCCCTTGTCTCATTATACAAGGACACCAGCCTCCTAAAGAGAGGACGAGGAGAGAACCCGGGACAGGGGTAAGGCATTGGAGACAGGGTCTCAGAATGGAGTCGTAGCCCTAATGCTATCACTAGGTAACTCTGTGACCTTGAGTAAGGCACAGAACCTCAGCCTTAGATTTCTGACTGAAAAAGCATCAGGATTAGATTTACAAAAGTCATCAGTTTGCATCCTGTGGACCACACTGAACCTAATGTGTGCTGATTTTTGTGGGCACATGTGCCTAATAGCTGGGTGGTTCTGCCACATACACTACCCCATCCCACTGTGTGATGACATCCTGGCCTCATCACTCATCTCACCAGCCTATTTCCTGGGCCATTCAAGGTCAGGCCCCCAGGTAAACCCACTCCTTCCTCTCCTGTGCGATGCTGATGCTGTGTTATACGGCTTCAATAGCAATGTCACTTGGGCCAGCAATCAGCCTCAGATTCTCTGCTGTTTCTACGAGCCCTTTTGTCTGCACTGAATGAATTTTATTCTAATTAAAATACCAAAGACCAATTCTGAGACATCCACAGTAAAAATTAGCAGTTTTCACTTTCGGGAAGCATCTAGTATATCTTTTAAATACAGAATGCATAAATGCTAACCTTGCACATTACATTCCACCCTGTTCAACTTCTTATTAACGTTTATTTCCAGAAAAATAAAAATTACTTTCCCTCATCTACTTAAGGGGTATTATATAAACCACTTAAATCTAGTATTCTCTAGTGCCATCTAGGGGATTTCGGGCCAAGAAAAAGAAATCGTTGGCTCAGCTGAAAGAGAGAAACAAGCACTGAGAAATCAGCTGTGACGCGCAGAGTAATTTCTTATACATATGCGATAGTGTTTGGGTAATCTTTTATTTTACAGTTGGGATAGCCGAGCAAGGTCACACATGGCGCCGCAGCTGGGGAATGCATAAATGAGTACAAAGTATGACATTGCGCCCATGCTTTGGAGCCTCATACTTCACAAACATAACCTTGAGAGAAAATTCCACATGTAAATCAATGAATGCCTCCTTCTAAAACCAAATCAAGCAGGATTTGTTAATATTTCTTAAACGTGCTGTCTGCATACCCGGTGCCTACATATTAATCATGTACATGCAAGAATTTCAGCAAGTGCCCTTTATAGCTGAAGAGAGTGGCTGACACTTTCAAGGGCCTTGCCTCCATCCCCAGGCCTGAGTACAAGGCCTCACAGGGAAAAGACACTCCTAAGTATTCATTTACTGGACTGAGCTCAGTAGCCTGTTGTTGCCTGGCAGTGTGTAATAACCAGTGTCCACCTTTTTCTACTGAACTGTGTATGACCCAATTGCAGTGGTCTGTGTTAATCTCAATAAGCCATTTCAAGGGAGGTTTACTTGTGTGATTACTTAGTGCCAGGCATGGTTCCCACAGGTCACTGCATTTAATCCTTCCCTCCCAGTCTCTGATTCCTACAGCTACTTAATACCCATTATACAAACAAGACAACTGAAGCAAATGTGGGGTAGAATGTCTTCTCCAAGGTAACCAGTAAGAAGTGCATAAACAGATTACACTCCAGTCTCCAGCTTTCTACACTAAAGTGGCATTTCCAATGCTGTTTCCTATGACTACTAAGTTGTAGGAGGCCGCTCTGCGTGGTGTGGGCCCAGCTCCCACTGGGAGATGCACAGGACGCACGCCCACAGATAGGTTTGCCTGTGGGGAATCAGGTCTGCAATGTACGTAGGCTGCTATGAATCTTGCTTTTTGCTAAAACTCCCTCACCCTGAATTGAGGACATTTACTGCAAAGCAACTTCCTAAAAACCGTGTTAAACCTTCCAAAGATGAGTGTAACGGTCCAACTATTTTGCCTTTTCATTTGCAAATATCCCTCTTCTGTGATGTGATTACCAGCATCCTCTCCTTTGTTTTCTGTAAAAGGTAACCACCTAAAGCAAGCCTGTGCATAGTTAATGAGGACCTTCTTGTAATGTGCCCAGTAAGACAATAAAAGCTCATTGGAGGAAGGGCCAAGGCTTTTGCTCCCCTTGAGAGAAAAGCCATGCTGTCCCTTTTCCTCCACAGGACTCAGTATTCCATGTGAATTTGTTTCATATTTCATCCATAATGACGCGGACCCCATGAGCCGGGGTCCCCATCACTAAGTGTCTTACAAACTGTTTTAACCAGGGAGAAAATGCACATTAGGCTGAACCACATGAAATTCCTGCGAGTCAACTTTTTTGATCTGCAAAAGGAGCACTTACATGAGCTTCAACACAGTGTCTTCCTAAATTCAAGGCTACATCCTAAAGGCTGGTAAAAGGAAGAAATGGCTTTTGTTATGTACACTTTCACTTCCCTTGTGTTTTTCATGGTCTCTTAGCTACTGCAGACATCAACTAATTAAACTGGATTATCTCCAAAAGATGCAAATTCCTCACATATACTAATGTGCCAGTCAAGGCCAAGGTTCCTAAATACCACCTTTAGGATGTACTGAACCTGTTTATCCCACAAGTATTTTGTAAAAGTAGGCACCAGCAAGACAGTTCCAACATCATTTGTTCAAAGCCACCTTGTTCATGGCTGGCTTGAATAAATGTTCTTCCCCGGTTGGTTCAGTTGGCTAGCATAAGTCTGCATGCCAGAACGAATACAGGAGGTTGATGGAGTGGTCAGAAACCGGTGATGGGTGGGGAGATATTTTAGAATGTATCTAATACTGAGTCACAGAACCGTATTATTTTACAAAAATAAAAAGCACTGGGTGTTTAACGACTGCTCTCAAGCAGCCCTGGTGTAACCTTCAATGGACCTTGCAAAGGCCATGTACCCAAAAGTAAAGATCATCAAGGTTTATTGGTTCTCAATCCAATAAAGCTAATGACTTTTGCTTAATATGTAGTCAAAGTCTCATTGGTTTTAAACAAAGATTTTATAATTTAATCATAGTGTGTCTCGCAGTATTTTCTCTCCATTTTTGCCTTTCTTATATAAAAAAGCAAGCAGATTTCATGTATGAGTATATCAATCCTCTTTCCTTTGTTCAACCTCTAAGGAAACAATTTACAGAGTTTTCAAAGAAAAGGGGGTTATAGACAGAAAAAAATAGGGCCCACAGAAGTGGCTGTGAAGCATTTCATGGGAAACCAAGGACAAGAGAGAAAATAAAAGTTGGCATGTGGGCAGATGCCATGGCAAGCAAGTGGGAGGATGAGGGGAGTGTGGGGAAAGGGTTTAAGAATGATTGTCATGGATGATGAAGTACAGCTCCTCTGACATTATTAAAAATATCAAATAAAATTATAATTATTTTTATTACTGCAAAATGCTGAATTATAGTCATTTAACCATGACCCTGTGTGAGACTGAGCTATGTGAGAGCCCCAGGATTTATTCATCCTATGCTAATATGGTTTTCAATAAGAAAGACGAGTAATGTAAATGGCTGCACGTGGAATTAGCCTCCCTGCCTCCTCCAGGCCCTGGTCTTTACCGAATACTCTGGTCCCTCATGTTACTGCTAGCTCTACACGCCGTGTCTCCACTGCTCCCATGTACCCCTACTTCTGATATTCCTCACCCCCACACTGCCTCTCAGTATCACCTCTAGTTAACTCCAAACGAGAGGTGGGTTGTAGGACTCAAATGGACAGTCAGATAACAATTGAGATTAGGAATCTACCCAACAGAAGGTACTCACCACTTAACTGAAGTTCAACATGTTTACAAACCACCAAGACGCTCACTAAACTCCAAATCCCAGAGTTTCCTCTTCAAAACTCGTGAAATCCAGACATTCAGCAATTGAAGGCCCAGTGATTTTTTTTTTTACTGTCTTATTCTTACACTAATGAGGTTCTCTTTGTTGATTTCTTTTTTGATGTGATTTTTTTAATCTGCTTCTGTTGAGATGTCAAGAGAGCCACTGAAGATAATTTGAAGACCTCGTTTTAACTCTTCACAATACCTTATATCATTTGATTATCATTATATGTATTATTGTTCTTGGAAAGCAACAGACTTTACCAAGCCCTGATTTTACCAGTCTAGAAAAGGAGGTTATTGCAGTGTGGTTTTTTGTATCATACTGGATCATTTGAGAGGCACATTAACTATTGACCGTGAAACACTTATTACATTTTAGACATTTAGGTATTGTGTTTAGTTTATGCTGTCGTGTTATATATATTTTGACATAAGATGTTCAGTAGTGACATCTGAGATACATTGAAAAGTGCATTGGCACTGGAACTAAAATACTTAGATTGGTGCTACTTCTAAATTATCTACCACTATAGTTTCTGACTCTGTGAGGCTAAATAAGTAACTTTTTGGAGTTTTATTAATTCTTCAATAAATGGAATATAAGAGAATTATGATAATAAAGGTAGGATAGTGACTGAAACAAACACATTAAAACCTCGGTGGCTCAACACAATGCAAGGCTATTTCTTGTTGACATAATGGTTCAGTGTGGGTGTTTATTGCAGCCCTCCATGCTGTGACTCAGGGACTTAGGTTCCTTTTATCTGGTGGATCTCTCCTCCCTTTACTGTCTGTAAGGAGCCAGAAAGCAGATATGTTGGGCTTTACAGGCCTTATGTTGTAACTACTCAACTCTGACTATGTAGTACAAAAGCGACCATTGACAGTATGCAAGCAAATCCATGTGGCTGAGTTTCAATAAAACTTTATGTAAAAAAACAGTAGCAGGCCAGCTTTGACATACTGGCCAGAGTTTTCTGACCCCTGCTATAGATTACTGAAGTCCTCTTCTGGATTCTTTCCAACCAAATGGCTAATGGGGAAAAATCAGAGTAGGAGGAATAAGCAGGAGTTTTTAATGGGCCAAAGCTTAAAGATAGCATATATCACTTCTCTTTTTAAAAATTTTTAATCATTTTTTATTGTTATTCTATTACAGTTGTCCCAGTTTTTCCCTCTTCGCCTTCCTCTGCCCTTCCTAACCCCCAACTCCCATAGTCAATTCCCACACTGTTGTCCATGACCACAGGTCATTCACACATGTTTTTTGACTAGCCCCTTCCCCCTTCTCCCTCCCCTCTGGTCACTTCTGCCCACTCCATTGGCCAAAGCATGGGTATACCTGACTCCAAGGAAGCCTGGGAAAGATCTTGTGTTTGCCCAGGAGGAAAAGAAAATAGGGTGTTATGAACTTATAATATTCCCTGCCAAAAATCCTTTTTTTAATGGTTGTGGAGAGGGTCATATGAGATAATGAATATGTAAAACTACTTTGTAAATTATAATCTGCTATGCAAATGTAGAGTGCTATTTTTATTATAATTACTATATATAATGCCTCTATGAATACCTTACCACCAGGGAGTGGTAGCCCCCCGCTTTAGAAAGAAGAGAGCATATAGATATAAAAAGCACTTAAGATTTTTGGATCAAGCAGACTCTGCAAATTATGCTTTATGAGCCAGGGCAATCAGAACCCTTGCCTCCAACTTGGCCGCCTTAAAATGCCCTAGAATGTCTTCTTCCTCCAGGGTAGTGACAAGGTTGCTATGCACAAAGACAATTACTGAAGCATTTCTCAGGTTATCTCAATAGTCAGATTATTTGCTGTAAAATTGAAATTTATTTATGATACCCTTGAATGCCAGAAACAATGAGTTGGAAATATAAAAATGCAGCTATCTGTAGTATAAACTAATTAACTAGAAATCCATGATTAACATTCTCCTAGAATAAAGCGCTGTGCTGGGGAGATAGAACACATCAGGAAGCATATAAGCCAAGATAAAAACAATTCTCCATGTGATCCCTTCAATCAGATTTTGAAGGTCTCACTTCTAAACCATTTAATGTTTGAGATCGGGTCATGCTATTTTTTTTTAGCAGCCTTTTCGAGGAGTGGCATAAGCAGCACGATTATCCCACTAATTTTCAAAAGGGTTCTCTTCTGCTTGGGTTTTTTAAATGATGGGATTAAACATGGAGAAAATGAAAATGTGGAAGATTAGAATTAATTATATCAGAAAGGGAAAAAGCAGGGATGTTTCATTTATTTATTTAATTTTTAGCAAAGGGGCAAATTGAAAGGCTTTCCTCTGAGGCAATTAGCCATCCAACATTTGTTACTTCAAACAAAGCAAGTGAATCAGACACTGAACAGGGCTTTTAAAAACCTCACAGAGCGTGGGAGGTGGAGTGTGGAGGCATTCGTAAACCTCTGTATTGGCTAGTGGGGACGACAGTGACTTGCTGGGAGTGGTAACCTGCATAGTTGTATGTGTCTTCGCATTGTATATAAATTCTCCACTTCTAAACAGCGGGCGCTCAGTGAGGAGGGCATGCACAAGACCAAGTTTGTTTAAGCCAGTCCAAGTTTATGCCTATGCCCCGACATAATTATTGTGTTCTCTTTCATTCTCCAGAGTGTCCCCCGTTTGGACAATACATTATATGGACTCATTGCCAATGGGCATGCGTTCATGGCTTGATCAGCAACTCTTAACAACCCCAACCAAGAGGCTCAAAACAGCAAAATGCACAGAGAACTAGGATCTAGGGGCCCATAACTGACGTACTGGCTGTTCGTAGTCATTTTTCTCCCTGCAACTGGGCAGAAAAACTCCTCTGCAATAAGACAATGGCCAACCAGTGCTGATTTGTGAACTGCCTGAAAAAGGAGGTAAATGATCATTTGAGAATCTGTGTGAGCTTTGCAGAAAGTCTGAACTCCGGCACCCAAAATAACTTGTGTGAATTTATCAAACTCCAGTGTTCCTCATCTTAATAAGTACAAACAATGCCTCTACTTATTTATCAATTAAATAATTTTCTTATATTTCCCCCTTTTTTGGAAGTCTTTGTTAACTGTCTCATGATTGATTCTGAACTTTCTTAATCACAAGGATAAAATTTCATATGGTGTGAGGTCATAGGCAGCTTGGGCAACATGCAATCCCATGCTGTCCATGCAACACCCAAAGAGAGCCAGTGGATTACTCCAAAACCTTAGCTGGCTAGAAGCCTCTGAGGGCTCTACCCCAGTCCCTACCTACCTCCTCACCTGGTATTCTTACACTCCATACCCAAGTCACTACAAACAGCAACAATGGTTACTGGTTTCCAGTTCCTGGGTTTGTTTGGTAGCATTAACACTGGAGAGGTGTTCCTTTCTCCATGAAAGTTAGGAAACAAGAAATGAGTTTAGCATTCAACCAGAGAAATGACTGCTCACTGAAGCCTTTCTTTCTAATCTTAGGGATAACTAAAAAACTCTTGGTTCCTCCTAAGGCAGCATCAATCAAGAGCAAGTGATATGGTTTTCCTTCTCTTACACTTTCTCAGAATCCACCCTCTTCAATGATTGGCCAGAAAAATTCTCCCTAACCTGCAAGTAAGGTTTTTGCCATTTGTTCACTGTTGTATCACCAGAACCTGAGCTAGTATCTACCCCTGTAGCTGTTCTATACAAACTTGTATATCAGTAAGTCAAAGAAAGAATGATGGAACTCACCAAGACAATATGCAGCGAAATGTAAGTCTATTGGACAATAAATGGCACATGCCCTCCTCACTGCCAGGCCTCCTGTTGAATTGAAGGACCATTAGGGTGCCTGGAACTGCCTTAGAAATAGAGCCACACTAAGCTAAGGAGGAAAGAGGTTTGCATAAAAGTCACTGACACTGCAGAAAGAAGATCATCCTTCCTGGACGATCACATTAGCATTGCAGAGGAAGGGCATAGCAAAAAGATGCAAGAGGTAAATTGTCACTTTGGGAGGACATCCGAAGTCGGGGTACATGAAAGTGAAGATGGATGCTGATGGCTGCAGGCGACAGAAATATTAACTCAAGCTGGCTTACATATTACATTCATATATTTTCTGACATAACTGGTTGACTAGAGCCGGTAGATTTCTGGGTTGGGGGATTCAGAGACTCATAATTGCATCATGGGTCCGTGTTCCAATCGACTCTCGTCTCTGCAGAATCCTCAGTATCGATATGACCTCTGAATGGCAGTGCAAGAACAGAAGCATGTGTCACAACCAGACAATAATGCCCTCAGGGCGAAGAGACACAATCACTCCCAATGGCACTCTCTATATACTTTATTTATGTGCGTGTTGTTCATTCATTTTTGAAGAATGCATGCTCTTTATTACTATTAATGAGGCTTGCAGTCCCCAGACTACAGTTTTCTCTCTGCACCTGAGCAAACGTAATTCTTAGAGTCAGAGCCTGTGGCTCTCCTTTACCAGCAATTAGACTTTTCCAAGAAACTCTCAGAATCCTTTCCCCTCAAATCTCACTGATTGGATTCCATGCCTCTTCCTAACACACCACTCACAAGGCAAATGAAAATCCCCTTGCTACCCTTATAGGAATGCGATCGGCTTATATGACTGTGTGGGGAGAGGTGAACACCTAAAAACAAATCACACTAGGGAGGGGGGGCGAAGAGGGAACTGCGGTGTGGTCAACCATCAGACTCCAGAGTAAGACTATCGATCATTAATTAGCCACTTAGGAGCTCGGTGACAAATGAAGATTATAGTGATCCTAAGAGAAATACCTGACATGAGCATAGTGTGGAACAGTTTAGAAACCCTTTCAAATCTCTGAAGCATGTAAATACTATTATCCCATCTTCCAAGATGAAAAAACCAAGGTTCAACTGACTGATGACAGTCACATGTGGGTGGTCAAACAGCTAGAAAAAATTGTTTGATTGCCGAAAATAAAGATTCCAGGCGCAGAGTTTCAAAGGGAACTTCTAAGCAAATGCCCAATACCCTATGAAGCTATAAGGTAAATGTATTTTGCTCATCACAACCACATTCTTTTTGGTACATCATGTATTCGTGCATCTATTTAATAGTTTATAATGTGCAAGACAAAGTGCTAAGTACTTAGGTCTAAAAAGATGAAAAAAAAAATTCTACCTATGCCTGCACTCCTGAGTGCATGCCTGGGAAGATTGAAAGGTAGGCATGGACCATATGTCCTGATCCTAAGATGTCATTATTGAAAAACATGTAAATAAAATTGAGGGAGGGAAGAAGAGAAAAAAGAAATACAAATATATATATATATATATATATATACACATTGCAAAATATAGATACACTTCAGAAGAGTGTATAGATACACTCTTCTGAAGTGATGGGGGGGAAGAAGAGACCCTCAGAAGAGGAAAGATCAGGGCATTTGGAGCACGTGACGGGGCCCTGAGTGGAGAGCCACAGAGGCTGGCAGAGGCTCATGCTGCCTGTCACACAGCTCTGAGGGCTGGCAGAGCCCAGAGGGCAATGTGACAGCCCCTCCTCACCAGGAAGCAGAAGTCAAGCTGATGCTAACGGAGCAGGAATGGGGATGTGGGCATCTGGGTACCGAGACCACTCCAGCTGCGAGTCTCAACACTAAACCAGACCAGATGGAGAAGGCAGACACGTCAGGTTCCCTGCTAGCTCCAGCTCTTGCTGCCTCCAGTCTATACCCCTGTAGATGTCAACCCAGTGCTGAGGTGGAAAGCAGTAGCTGGAAGACACCCAGAAGAGGAGCTGCACGTGCAGACCTCCTTCCCGCGAACCAGGATGCCACTCTGGGGAGCGGGAGGGGAGGAGGGGGGAGATTCTTGCATCTCACCGAGTATCAGTTCTAAGGACACTAAGTTTTAAACCAGCAGAACTTTGTAGTCCGGGACTATGTTTTCTGACATGTCTTAGCCTATTTGGGCTGCTGTAACAACTACCATAGACTGAGTGGCTTATAAATAACAAAAATGCATTTCTCACACTTCTGGAGGCCAGATGTGCAAGATCAAGGTGCTAACAGGTCTGGTGTCTAGTAAATGTTGGCTTCCTCCCTTGTAGAAGGCTGTCTTCCTTTCGTATCCTCACACAGTGGGGAGCAGAGAGTGAGCAGGCAAGCTCTCAGCTCATCTTATAAAGGCACTAATACCACTAAGGACTCCACACCCATGACCTTATCACCCCCAGAGGCCTCACTTCCAAATACTATCACACTGGGAATTCAGATTTCAACATATATGTTCTGAGGGGCCTCACAGTCCATAATATGCCATAAGGAGCAATGAAGGTTCATGACCTACAGTGAGTTCAATCACAGAAAGCTTAAGTTGTGAGCGCTGTAATTGTTCCCAGCAGTTGAGAAAATCAGAGTATTAACAGCTGGTATTTGTTCAACCTTTGATTTTCCCAAAAATTAGGTTAATCATTTACACAGATTAACAAATTTATCCTACTAAGTAGATAGGTACTACTGTTACTTATATTTCATAGATGAGAAAACCAAAATAAAAATGCTATGATATATATATATATATATATATATATATATATATATACACACACACACGCCTATATATATATCTATATGATACATACATAGAGGTGCACATATATATGTGATATATATACCTAAATACATATATATGTGTATGTATGCATATACATATATGGTATATATACATATGTATACCTATATGATATGTATGTATAGGTATACATATATACCTATGTTAAAGGAAAAGACTTTAAAAGCTATTTTATCCTATGTTTTTTAATAAATCAGCAAGTGTCACCATGATGAGGGATGAGTACTAATACCACTTAAAACCCCATGAAACACCATCCAGTTAAAAACATGTATTTCCGCCCTGGCTGGTATAGCTTAGTGGATTGAGCACAGGCCTGCCAGCCAAAGCATCACCAGTTTGATTCCTAGTGAGGGTACATGCCTGGGTTGCAGGCCATATCTCCAGTATGGGGTGTGCTAGAGGCAACCATACATTGATGTTTCACTCCCTTTCTTTATCCCTCCCTTCCCCATCTCTCTAAAAATAAATAAATAAAATCTTAAAAAATAAAAATGTGTATTTCCCAGCCCACAAGGTCTGCCCATCTGTACCAGGTGAGAACAATGATGTTCCCAGGCAAACACCTAGGATAGACATGTGGTCAATGTCTGCATTTCTTCCTTCTCGGTGGAAGGTTCCCCTCTCCTTAAGATGCTACTCTGGATCCCGGCTTCTAGGCTTGTGGGTTATATAATCTTACAGCTGTGTAAACCGATTGGTTTCATTTTCCTGTGCCTCCATTCCCCTCTGTGCACAGAAGGATCGACACCACCAACATCTCGGTGCTGCAGTAACGGCCAGGGACAAGGCGGCCAGAACACTCCACGTAAGATCTGGCGCAAAGCGGGTTGTTATTTTCACATCCGCACAGCCCGACTCTCTCAGCTGCCTGTTCAGTTAGAAAACAAAATGTTCCTCTTTGGCCCCATAAAAGGTATAGGCAAGAATTTCAACGTTTTCCCCTCACAAGACATTTTACTAGCAGCATCTTGAAAATCAAAGCACTCTTAAAGACACAAAGGAACAAATTTCTAATAGAAAGATATAAAATTTCCAACCATGATGGGTTTATTATCCCGATTAAGATATTCTCTAAATCAAATCCCTTTCCTAAAACAATGAAAACAGCATTTTAACTTTTTATTTATTTCCACCCTATGTCTTTTCAGAAAGAATGTGAGGTTGCTAAGAAACAAAAGCAACAGATACTATGAGATCAGTTTTTTTAAAAAAGGAGCAGAAAATTGGAAATGAGAAAAGGAAATGAAATCAACTTACTCTTCCAAAGGATCACCCAGACCTCTGGCCTCAATGTCGGACCCAGATCTGAGTGTCTCACCAGCTAAAGCATGAGTATTTGTATTGTTCCTAGGAATTCAGACTTTTTGTGCCTCACATACATTTTTTATTTGTTCCCCGCAGCAATTCAGTGAGGATGGCATCACACTTGCCATTTTACAGACAAGAAAACTGAGGCCTTGATAAAAAGCAAAACCATCAGACCTGGGCATCTTAAGTCTTTGTTCAATGCTTTTCCGTTACCCCACAGCCCCCCTACTTCTCGGCACAGGGAAGATTTTTGAAGCAGAAGAGGACTTTAGAGGTTATCCAGTCCATTCTCTCAGAGGGCTGTTTTGAATAATGCATGCATGTCAATACTCACATTAACAGTATTAAATGTAATAAAATAATATTGAAATTTATGAGCACCCGCAGTACACGCCTGACAACACACCTGGCCACTTCACTTCGGGTCCAAGAGGGGCCTTTTCACGACACAGAAATAAATGGAAGGTCAAACAATGCATCGGGCATGACCCAGGCTACTTCTGGTTTGCTCGTTTCAGGCATCGAAGGTCTAACAAGATTCACATTATTATCACTGATAAGTCATGAATTAGGCAATTTTTAAAAGTCTCTATGGTTAAATAATACTTAACAACATCACATTCCAGAAGCACTTCTCTCCCAGTCGTGATTCGCCTTTCCTAATGACTTCGCTCAGCTAGGATTTTTTAGTGTTTTTTAATTGCGTATTTTATGATGTTTTAATTTTATGTTTATTCATTATTAATCATCTTTATTATATTTTAATTGTCGATGCAGCATCCTAAGCAGGGAGAAAGAACACTTCCCAAATATGCATATTAATTTATATGCCCTAAAATAATAATTAGGATTTTAATAAAATCACTGCTCTTAATAGGTCTCCGTGGAATGCAATTTCCCCTCCCTTTAATAAACTAATGAGATATGAGGTGAATATCATTAAGCACTGTGCTCACATCTAACCGAAAAATTTGAAGCAATAATAGTGAAACTTCAAAATATTTACCTAAAGGCAAGTTGCTGGTTCTCCAAAAAAAAGCAGTCTAAGAGCTGCAAATGGAGAATAAAATCTGGAAGTGTCCTCTCCCTGTCTGGTGTCTGCTGGGAGGAGGAACACATCGGCACTGCCCGCCTCATCCTGGTCTCCCAACACTTTGTCCTTTCTCCATCTGGGGAAAGGTCTCCCTGTCAGCAAAACACAACTCAGCAAAGCCTCCTGAGTTTCAGGGCCACTCAAGGTGCACACCTGGAGGACAGAATGCCTGTCATCGGTTTGCTGCCACACATCCAAGAGTGACACAGAGCTCTAGAAACAGCAGGCAAGCCTCACGGGCTCACAGGTATCCCATAAAGTAGAGAGGACTGCTGGTCGTGGTGCATGAACAGCGGGAATGGAAGGGCAGGACAGTGAGCAGAAGCCACTCATGTGACGTCTCCCATATGGAGAGCCACGTGGAAAAGCAAGGAGGCCACAGGAGACTGAGCACACATGGCCCTTCAGTAAACACAGACTGCCTTCGTGGCCTTGGATTGCCATTGACTTCTCCTGCTTCTGTGTTGTGAACACAGAACAGGAGCTGTGTGTGTTCTTCCCGATCCACGTTGAGGTTTACTTTTAATACCACACACCGATGTAGCTTTCTTGTCACTTGACAGTTTTAATAATCTGCTTCCACACTGTTGTAATCAGCGGCAGTAATTTTTAATGCTGGCATTTCCTCCTCTGGGCAGAGGATGCTGCAGCCATTATGGAATTAAAGTAATATTCTTCCGGCATCAACTTAAAATAGTATTATCATAATGGCTTTGTGGGCATATCTGTTACTGTAGGGGTACAATGTGTTCTTATAAATCTTGTTAATTTTCTGAATGTGATCTGTACACATCTTTCAATAGAAAAGAAATATAAATGTCAGTGAATGTTCCCATATAGGTGGAAGGTTTTTTGTTTGTTTTGTTTTAATTAACTGTTAGAACAATTCCTTTCATATTACTTTAGTGTAATCCTTTGGGGTCTCTGAGAATGAACCAATTCACTCCAATAAAATCACTGCCATCATCCTACTTACCAAACTAAAGTTTGTTGGAATGTGACTACTAAAAGCAACTTGTCAGAAGAAAAGAAGCTCAACTCCCATGAACCCTCCACACAGGGTACGCCTCGCGCCACCTCGCCTGCGATAGGTGGGCTCACACACATGCTCATCCGTTACAATGTAGATGCAACTCCAGACATTTTTAGAAAAGCATTTGGTAACTATGAGAGTGAGTCCCTCTTGTTCCCTAAATGACTCACTGAAATTTCATTGTAAAATCTTCTGTGATAAAGTCCAGTCCCCATGATGTCATGACCAAGAGAAGAACCACAGAAATATGACACGTTGAGACTGGAAGGAAAAAGACCTCTCAGATCCCTTGGCTCCCAGTTGCCATGTTACTAATCCAGAAGCCAGGGCAAACCAGGATGCCATGTGTCCAGAAGTGACCCTAGCACTGTAGCACCCTCAGGAACACATCTGGCAGCAACAGGACGCACCTCAGAGTGTGGGGGACAAACGTGGGAAGTAAAAGTCTCTTTAGCAAGATGGCAGTGGGGAGAGACAGTCCTAAAACAGAAATAGTGTTTTTTTTTCTTTCCATGTATCAATCACAAATGCTTAGAGTGTTGCAAATTACAAAATTTTGCTGTAAGTGACAAAAATAAATAGGGATGACAGCAACTTATGGTCTGAATTCTGAGAATTAAATATAATGTCAACATAATTTGAGATGTAAAATATGAAAAAGATGCCTTAGAGACAAAAATAATTTAGCATGAATAAGCAAGAAAATCAAAATATTGTAAGAGTTACATAATAAAAGGCACTAGCTAATCTGGAGCATGAGTGACCCAAGAGGAATGGATGGAAAAGAGCCCCTGGAGCTTGGGGAATAAGTCAGATGGCTCAGTGTTGGCAGAAGAGACAGGCCTTGACTCGTAACCTTGAGTCTTCTGATTCCTGTGTGTGCCTCTTGTGGAGAAAGAACACTGGGCTATCTTATCCCATTGCCATTAAACATTCATGTCCTAAAACCAACTCCCTTTGTTCTATGGTTCTGCTTACCAGGCAGCCTTCTAATTTTCAATTCACTTCCCCAGTAGATTGACCAGCATTCTAGTCTAGTTATATCAATAGTTA
Organism: Tonatia bakeri; assembly: GCA_004024845.1. Classification (NCBI taxonomy): domain Eukaryota; kingdom Metazoa; phylum Chordata; class Mammalia; order Chiroptera; family Phyllostomidae; genus Tonatia; species Tonatia bakeri. Next base: position 158,977 of record PVIA01001339.1, on the reverse strand, counting down.
AATTTAGTTTGGTAAAATACTCAGATTAGCATCCCAGTTGATATTTCCTTCATTTTTGAGTTTATGTAAGTATATTCACCTGAATCTAGCCTACAGAAACATTTGGGAAAACAGTGAAGTATACCTGAATAGTTTAAGCCTGAAACTGGCTAAGAATAATTTTTTCATTTTTCCCCTCTTTTGCTCTGCCCCTCCTCTTCCTAAGTGTTGTTGATTTCCCATTGTCTGTTCACTTCATTACACCCTGATTCCCACTATCCACGTAGCCCCTCCAGTTTATAAGTTTTAGTTCTGCAATATACAATTATAATCAAAACCTCTTACGTCAGTGCCCCATTCAGGATAACTCTTCGCCCTAGTTTATTTTTATTTTTATTTTTACTTTTCTTGAGAGAGAGAAGCATTAATGTGAGAGAGAAACATCACCACAACAGAAGACCAAGCCCAAAACCTAGGTATGTGCCCTGACTGGTAATCAAACCCAGGACTCTTCGATTTATAGAACAATGCTCCGACCAACCAAGCCACACTCTGCTTTAGTCCAATAAGAAGATCAGATCAGACAATGGAGGACTCAGCCTTCGGGCAGAGATAGTGACACTAACAAATTAGAATGAGATCCTCATGTCTCCCCATTCTGTTGCTTTTTCTTCACTCCTCTCCCCCAGACTTAGCCATAATACTGTACTTTCAACCCCAGAGAGAAATCCCCTGACTTGACCCCTACTAAGACCCACTGGTTGCCTTCTTGTTATTCTTAACTGGAAAGAGAGCCCAGGATTCTGTATCTTATATGGGACTGGAAACCAGAAGGTCTGGGAGACAGTTTCAAATGCCTTCATTAAATAACCACAAGCCCCTCAGATCATGTCAACTTGTGTAGAGTCATGGACCTTGACAACCGGAAAGGACCTGAGGGACCATCTATTGTGACCCTTCTATTATGACCCCATTTATATTGTAAGACTTCTCCAAAGTCACACAGATAAGAAACCAGAGTTATGACTACTGTGACCCCCAAGTCCATATTTTTTTCACTCAACCAGGGCCGCCCTTCCTGTCATGATTTCATCAGTAGTGAGCAAAAGACTTGAACTCAAAGGGACTGTTGTAAATGAACTTCCAGAATACAACAACCTCAACAAGCTTTTCAATATTGGGTTGTTTATCCCCTATTTCAATAGAAACAACGTGGGGAAAGAAACCAGCACGCCAACCTGAACATTTGCAGCAGGTCTGCCAGCGTGGCTCAGCGGATAGAAGGTAAGACGTTATCCACTCCTACAGAGAACATCCCACTGAGGGAGACGCCAAAATAAAGGAAGACGGGACTGAAAGCTGGAGACAGCATCCAGGTAGTGTCTTCTGGACACCTGGAAACAGCGGAGTCTAAGCCAGGCCTGACTCAACACCTGGACGTTTTAGTTACATAAATAAAAGGGGTGGAGGGATCTCATTTTTACTTAGTTTGGGTTACATCTATTTCACTTAAAACCAGAAAAAGGCCTAATGCGAAGATAGAATTTGCATACTGCTTTTGGGAGGAAGCAATGGTTCTGGAGTGAGAACTGCAGAGTCCATATAAAAACTGGCTGATCATGGGAGGAAAGGGCAGAAGCTGGTCGGTGCTGAGCCCCGACCCTCCTTCCAGGCCCCACTTCGTCCGTGAAAACGGTAGGGAGACTACACACACTGGTGGAATGGTGGCCCGCGAAGCCTGCCAACGTGGACTCCTTCCAAAGCGGGGTCTTTGCATATGCAACTAAGTTAAGGGTTTTGAGATGAGATAATTCTGAATTATCCCGTAGGCCCTAAGTCCAACAGCAAGAGTCTGGCTAAAGTACATGGAGGAGAAGACACACGGAGGAAAAGACAATGTAAAGACAGAGCAGAATGAGGGAAGCCAAGGAATGCTGATGACCAGCTGGTCCAGGAAGGATCTCCGCGAGGGCCTCTGAAGGGAGCTCGGTCTGGCCAACACCTCGATGTTGGACTTCCAGCCCCCAGAGCTACGAGAGACTAAATTTCTGTTGTTTCAGCCAAAATGTAAAATAAAATAAATAGAAATTAAAAGTAGGCTGAGCATTCAGGAAGCGTTGAGCTGGAACTATTATTTGAGAAGGAAACAAGCATCCTCTCCATGATACAGTTTTCTCATCTGTGAAACGGAAGACAGAGCTTGTCTCCAAGGGATATTGTGAGGACTAAATCTGGTTATGGTGGTAAAAGATCAGATCAGTGACTGGCACCCTGGTATCTATATAGTCATAGGTATTTTTTATTAGACATAAAATTAGAAGTTAAAATATAATTAATAGTGAACTTCATTTGGGCTACACCCTCCAGTTGGAGACCTCATTGCCCCTGGCCCAGAGCACAGGAACCTGGGGTGGAAGGGTCCAGGGAGTGGGGGTGATAGAAGAGTTCACCTCCTCAGCTCTGAGCCCCACATGGATGCCAGCAGTCACCCCACTATATGAGTGCCTCATTGACTTGTATGTACATTTTAGCTTTGCTTTTCCTACTCTGAGGAATCAAGATGTTATTTTCTGCTGTGGCAGCCACAGTACTAACACTGCCAATTCATGGTCCGAAAAGATGGTGAGCTGTCTCTCTCATAATTTCTAGCACAATGATCTTGCCAAACTTCCAGTTTTTAAGAAGATATCTTGCCCATCTCATTTCCAGGCATAGCACAAGTCAGAAAACCCAAGTAACAAACTTCTCTCTTTAGAAAAACACTCACTTGTGGCAATGAACTTCCATCAATCTTTTGAACTCTGCCTCTTCTGTGTTTGTGATGTGAATAGACCTTGTGATTAATTATCAACATGAATAATATATGACTGTGAGTCCAAGAAACGTGTCAAAGGTTCCAAAGAGTTTTATCCCCAGTCTCACACACGGCGTTCTTGCAAACGCATTCCATTTTAAACATATCAGCACATCTGGGGATAGGACCTTGTTGGTGCTGGCTTTCTTGCAGTCGGCTCATTAGTGAACAGCTCATGCAATCAATAAGTTACTGACCTAGAGACTAAGAGTTTCTTATCTCTGCCTTTGCATGTTCAAGTGTCTCAGAAATAAGGATGAAACTACGTCCCTCTCCCTCCCCCCCTCTTTATCTCTCCCTCTCCTTCTCCCGCCCTCCCTTCCCTTCTCCCCCTCCCTCTCTCTCTCCTCTCTTTCCTATGTATTACAATAATCAGCTGGAACAGAGTGGACTTTGGCCAATGTGTAATACTTTCCAAGCTAAAATGTGTCTTTTGGTCACCTTGCCAGTCCCTCTCACCACCAGCTGAAGCTTCTCAGTTAAGTGACAGGCCTTTTAATAATAAGTTGAGGCTTTGCATCAATTTTAAATTTGGGGATAGCATGTTCGATATCATAAGACAAGAAACATTTCCAGTGAAGGATACAGGTCAAAGTTCCACGGGGAAAATAGATTACATTAAAACAAGGGACATTCTTTATGACAACATTTGTTCTAGGTTAAAGCAGTGATGCTCATTTTTGTGGCATGATTTCCACATACCCGATTTTTTTTTTCTTTCATGATTGCGGAAGCCAGTGTGGGAGACAGCATGCTCGGACTCATCTGGTTGGCCAGCGGAATCCAGTGGACTGTTAGTGAAGGACTAGCAGGCCTGTGCGTGCGCAGGGACACTCTGGGCTGCTACCCACAACATTCCAGGTCACACTCTTGTGAGTCTGGGTGGCGTGAGAGCAGAGCGAACACAATTGCTTCCTGTAGGGGCGGGCCCACTAACAAGCATTCCTGGTGCTGACTGTCCAGCACATCAAAGATCCTCATCCTTTGAGACTTACAAAGAGAGGAGAAACCACTGCAAAAGGAAAGCCAGGAAAGGCACAACTCTTCTTCTTTCTTCAAGAGCAGACAGGATTCTGTCTCAACCTGTGGTTGCACAGACCTAGGATTCACTTCTCACCTGACCAGTACTCGCTCTGGGGACGTTAGCAAATCATTTCAATTCTGTGCTACTCAGTCCCTCACCTACAAAACGGACTTAATCACGTTAACCTCTCAGGGTTCTTGCGAGAATTTTATGCCAAGTGACTGATATAAAGTGGGAGCCTTGGAAAGAGCCATTATTGGTAAAAACTTCAGAGAAAGTAAAACTTAAGAAACAGAAGTCCTCAAGACGAAACATAAAATACTAATATTATCAAAGCAACAAAGCAACCATAGGAACAGTACTATTGTTGTTAAACTATCTCAGTAATAGCGTAGAAGCATGGCGTCTGTAGGTAGTTCTATGTATTATAATCAGGATTGTCTAAAAATGACCAGGGTTTTCCTCTGACTTGTCTGAACGATGAGCTAGCCGGCACTGGGGCTTACCCTATCTCGCAGCGCTGGACTAGAGGGTTCCTCCCCCAGCAGGAGGGCTTGCAATGGCCACAGGCCCCCAAATCCCTGGGCACTGGGAAGCTAGATTTCCCACACAGCCCCTATAGACAGCAGCACCCAATTCCAGAGTACCCAGATTCCATGCATTATATGCGTCTTCTCCCTCCACACCACACTCACTGGGCAAAGCTACTTTCTGATGTTAGATTTGCTGTCTGGTACACATGTCTTCACATAGTGTGAAGGGGTGAGGGATCTCTGTGGGGTCTCTTTTATAAGAGCATTAATCCCATTCATGAGGCTCTGCCCCATGATTTAAGCAGTTCCCAAAGGTCCCACCTCCTAGTACCATCACTTTGAGGGTAAGGATTTCAACACCTGAGTTTTAGGAGAATGCACACATTCAAGCCGCAGCACCTGTAAGAAAGCACCGTGATAAGGGACATGTTGCCTGCCCTGAAATGCAGCCCCATGGCTTGTTCAGCAGATCAAATCGGCCCCAGGTTGCCTCTTCTTGGGGATAACAAACAGTTTCAGGACTGTGTATTTTCTTTTCTCGCTAACCCTTGTTTTATAAATTTCCCAAGTGAAGCCTGTTTCTTCACCAGACCTATTGATAGCATGGAATTTGTCTACAGCCTGTTGCATGAGTGTCCAAAACTCAGAATTCTTTTTCAACCACCCCAAAGATTCATGCATGAGTCCTAGTCACATCATCTGTCACTAAACAGGCACAGAGTCTGTTCTCTGGGCAGAGCACTTGATTAACCCCAGGAGGGCAAATTAATTAAGCACTATCCCTGCCCTCCAAGGGTTTCGTGTCTGTCATTACCACACTGCTGCTCCATATGTCTAATGGCAAGGAGAGAAAACACAATAGATTTAGTAGAACAGAACATAAATTTGTCTTCAGTGGTCTCTGTATCATCCATGATGGAGAATAAATTGCAAACCCAGACCAGGCACTCTACTAGCCACTTTACAGACAGTGCTTTACAAAATTCCCAGACCAACCCTGTGATAAGAGAGCCGAGGTTCAGAAAGGCGAATAACTTGCCTGGGGTCACACAGCCAGTGAGTGATAAATAAGCGTTTTAAACTCGGCTCCGCTGTGGTAATAATAAGTTATCCTGCTTCCTAAACAACTTAAATAGCTAAAGGGAAATGCAGAGCAGATGAATTGGGCTGGACTTAACACCCGCACATTTAGTCTGTTTTTCTCCAGCCACTGAAAGTGTGCCCCGAGGGCCTGAGGGTCTGCACGAGTCTCTGTAAGTGACTCATTTATTTCCGAGCAGCGACTTAGTCAAGAAGGAGGAAAACAAGCCGAGTGGAGCTAGACACACAAATCACGTTCCAAAGTATCCTTGTCTGCTGGCCCGCACTTGTAAGGTTTACATTTAAAACCCTGTCATATTCAAAATACTGAAGGTATAAGTTAAGTTTTTATACGGTGAAGAGAGAAGAATAAGTTTCTGAAGTTATAGCAAAGTCTAAAAGTCATGCAAATAAAATAAAGTGGTATTGTTTGAGTTTTGCATGAACCTGTTTTCATTGTCTTTCATATACCATTGTTAGGGGTCTGTGGCACAGTTCCCCCAAAACAGCTATAGGAAGGCAAGTGATGATGATGACATAATAATAAAAAATGAGTTAAGGCTACAAATCACTTGAATGTGCCTTATAAATTTTATTAATACTACCATCAACAGTAAATGTATTGGCCCAAAGGGAGGTAACAATAGAACTGACGTTTGTTCACAACCGTTACTGGGTCCTGTTTGGGACTACAATACCATTTAATCTTCAGAGGGCGAACACTTGTGTTTATTTGGGGTGTTCATCATCTGACTCTCCTTCTTCTGTGTTTAAGGAATTCTCCCCCAGTTCCTCATGCTGGGAAGCTGAGCCTGCCTCCCTACGGTGGAAGCTGCAGCCCTTGCAGTCAAAGTTGAGAGCGTGCGGCAGTTTTAGGCAACCACCTGCGCCTGCACCAGACCTTGAGCGCAAGGCAGTGAGAGACAGAAGCAGGATGAGAATGCTCCTTCCAGACCAGCCTCGTGGCTTCACTCTCTAGCTGTTGTCCTTTCTGCGCATCCATCCCAGCTGGTTCCCCACCACTTCAGGTGGTACTTCCAATAAATAAAACATCTCTGCCTCACTCAGCCAGAGCTGGCTTCGCTGTGTGCTACTCAGAGCCCTGACGGACACAGCTTACAATCTATTCTTTGGCATGAGTATTATTGTCCCTATTATATTACTAAAGACATCAAGGTTTAGAGATAGCCAGTGATCTTCCCAAGGTCATGTAGCTTGTAAGAAATAGTGCATACGTGACTGAATTGTGGACAGTGTATTGTCTCTGTGCTTTGATGAGAACTACACAGTGGTCCCCGAAGCAGGTCTGAGCATCCCCATCACCTGGTGGAAGATGCCCAGGGAGACACAGTTGCCTAAGGGCGTTTTCTCTGGAGTTGTAATTTGCAAGGTTGAATTGTTATGCAAATTGATTTATTTTAGGAGACCAAGCTCATATGCTGTCTCTTCTGAAAGAGTATTCTGATTATTGCAAGTAGAAGTGAGCTCTTTCTTATGTAATATGTGTATTTTGATACTGACATTGCTATAATGGTATATTTCTTCAAAGCCACCAACCTGGGGCCCTTGCACAGAACTTAACCACAAAAGATCCAGGAATTTTCACCTGAACTCCAGCTCTGACTGCCCCACGACAAGGGAATGATGCAGAAAGATGAGAGAAGCTTCTTCCTTGATGCCCCAGCCCACCAAGACTTTGGAAATGTGCAGCTTCTCTGAACTGGAGGCTGGGCATCACAAGGCTGTGATTTGTCACTGTCCTGACACAACAAAGGAGCAATGAGGAAAGGGGATGGCAGGACATGAGGTCATAACTTCTACACTTAGAAAATGTTCTTAGCCCTAGCTGGTGTAGCTCAGTAGATTGAGTGCCGGCCTGCAAACTAAAGGTTGCCAGCTCAATTCCCAGGTCATATGCCTTAGTTGCAGACCAGGTCCCAAGTTGGGGGTACGCAAGAGGCAACTGATTGATGTAGCTCTTGCACATCGATGTTTCTCTGTCTCTCTTTCTTCCTCCCTCCTCCTCTCTCTAAAAAGTAATAAATAAAACTTTTTAAAAATGCTACTTAGGGGGTCCCACTAAAAGGAGGTTGCAGGACTCTGAAATTTTGAAGTTCAAGTCTTTCCATCCTCCACTGCTCACACAGCTCAATAAATAGACTTGGTAGGCAGAGAGTGGCTTGAGTGACATTTCAAGGAGTAATGATTGAACTTCCCTACTTCCTGGCAGAAAAGCCTCCCGTACATGAAAATAGACACAAGTTCTTATGTTTAAATACAAAAACCACTGGAAAGTTTCCTGGATGTTTCAACAGATCTTTGCCAGAATTAAGCAGGACCCACCAGTGGCCCTTGGTGCTTAGATGAAGAAAGACTGTGTCAACTCCGCCCCCACTTAGAAAATCTTAAACACGAGCCCTGGAGACCCTGGCCATCCTCAGTCTGCTGAGCTCAAACTCTGCTTCTGCCATTTGCTACTCACAAGTTTCACCCAATTACTTAGCTCTTTATGTATCTCACTTTTCTCATCTATAAAACAGGAATCATAATAATACCTATTACATAGCTGTGCTATGAAGAATAAATAAAATCATCCCTTTAAAATTACTTAATGGAACTCAAAAACAGGTGCTCAAAATGTCATCTGTCCATAAATATACATATATCTTTTAGCTTCCAGGTAAAAATGAGTTAACAAAATCCCAGGCGATTTTGTAGTTAGCCCTGCTACTTCCACACTCCCAAGCGTCATGAGAGGCCAACTCATTTCCGTTCCTCAAACCTCATTTCCACTTGTGCAAAAATAGATAACAATAGATTACAACAGTTCTCATTGGCTTGAGGGAAAGGTCAAATACAAAAAAATATCTCCAATCTCCTTTTTGAGTGAATTTTCTTTCTCCTAAACTCTAAAGGTCCTCATGAGACTTGCAGCCAGGGGAGCAGGGGGCAGCTGCAGCTCATCCAGGGCTGAGCCGCAAACCTGACTCCAAGGCCTTTATTTCTCTGACTCTCCAGTGAGCTGACAGCAGCGCCCCCTTGTCTCACGCCATCCCCATAGCATTTCCAGACAGCCCAGCAGAGCACTGCCTCGGCTCTCTCCCATGGCTCCTTCTGCTCCAGTCCCGTCCTTGTTTTGGTGTCCTCAGCTATGATAAACAGACTCTCAAAATAGAAACATAAAAATAAATAAAATTTGTCAAACGTAGCTGAAAATTGGCATGGGTTAATTAAAAGCTTTTTGGAGACAAAAGTTAAGCGTCACTGATTCTTGAGCGCGCTGACCATAGCCTCACGTCGGGACCTTCACCCACACTGCTCTGTGTGCGGGACCCTCGGCACCTCACACGGGGGGCTCCGGCTCCAAGCCCGAAGACCAGTTCTTTAGAAGCATCCCCACCGACCACTCTATCTTAGTTAACAAACACACACGAGCTAGTCCCTCACCTGCACTATTTTATAAAGCTCTTTGATGATTGATTGATTGATTGATTGACCGATATTGATTGATGGTTTACTTGTTTCCCTCCCCTACCCTACTGGAATATAAACTCCTTGAAGGCAGGGATTTGCTGTCCCCTGTCTCCCCAGGAGCTAGAGGAGCCTCTGGTATACAGTAGGTGCTCTGTGAATACTGACTTAATGTATTAAAGAGTGAATTCAGTCCCACTGGCTCCGGTATGATGCCAGGTAACACGGTGGCTTAAACCCCCTGCTCCTCTCAGTCTCCAGGCTTTCCAGTGGCCAAGCTCTGTCAAGGTCACCCAAGGGCAACGATTTTCATGCTGTGCTTCCTGGCACAGTTTCCCAAGCCAGACCACGCACAACTACTGATCCACTCAGCTCTCCAAGTGGCTGGGTCTTCACTGCAGCCTACCGCAGAGTTCTTGCAGTGCTCTGGATTCTAAATGAGCAGTATCTCTTTCTCCGTGGACCACGAAGGGGAAGAAAAGCTTGAGGAGCACTGCTCCATGGAGCCCGCAGGACTGCAGGGAAGTGCCACAGGACCGAGTGGGATGCGGACAGAAACCCAGGGCCCTGACTCCCAGACTCCCACCTGCGCTCCGACACAGGAGCTCCACGTCACTGCTTGTGCAGGGTTAAAAAGAAAACTGCAGGCCCAGAATGGCGTCACTCTGCTAAAAGCTCTTGATACCAAACCTAGATTTAATATCCAATTTAATTGCAGTTTCAACCTCTCCCAAAAATATAATCTTAATCAGCCCGTCTGGAGTTTTCTGGTCAAGCACAAGCAAGGTCATCTGTCACCTGGGCCCTCTCCATCCCCCAAAGTAAGAAGAGACAATTTGCATAATAAAACCCTTGCCTTCCCTTCCACCCCAAAAAAGATGTCCTGACTTAAAAATAATCCTTTCTTTTCTTTCGCTAATAACTCCCCTGCCCTCACCTTTTTTCCTATAAAAACCTTCCATTTTGTATGCCTCCCAAGTGCCCCTCCTGTTGGATGCATTGCTGTCCAACTCACGTATCCTTGAATAAAACCAATTAGATCTTCAAATTTACTTGATTGAATTTTACTTCTTAGCAATAGCACGTTTCCAGAAATTGTGAGGTGCAAGGAATGACTCCACAGCAGCTTAAATCAGGATTCGAGGGACTCACGCAGAGGCAGAGTCTGTGCTTGGAGGCACTGTTACAAACCCTCCAGAAAAATAAACACCCATGCCAGAGTCTCCTTGACCACATTCCTTTAAATGACAAATTATCCTGGAGAACATAATGCCCACCGGCATCCTTGACACCTTAGAGAAAATGAGTTTATTAACCACCCACTTTCCTGGGAGGTGGCAGAAGCACTGTGACCCTCAGACAGTGACCGGAGCCAGGCAGCAGCACAATGAAATGAAGAGAAGCACCTCCACAAGGGAAGGAGGGCTGCGCCAGAGACCATTGACCTGGCCCAGTGTCACCCCGGGGTCCTACTTGTCATAGAAAAAGTCGTCCTCTTTGCCCTACTCTGTCGCTACACAGGCTAGTCGGCCAGAAGCCATTCATGAGCTGGCAACCAACACTGCCTCCCATGCAGTCCTTCTCCCCGTTTCCTGCCAGCGAAACACATTTCCAATGGCCTCCATCTGTGGGATACTGCTCCGCACTCAGGGGTAAATTTCTGGTGCAGGGCAGCATAATGATTCCCATTCACGTTGATATTATTCATGCAGCTAAAATCCACACGCTCCCAGCTAAAACAGGCCCCTGTAGAGGCCGCAGCCCTTACCTATTCAGAAAGCCTTCGTTCAGGTAGGTTACATGTTTGCTGTGTACAGGAGTCGGATGCGTTATAACAGGCTCCCTCATTGTGCTTTTGAGTCCTTTGAAACACCAGGGAATTTTTATGTGCACTTGTAATCACTAAGCCCGGACTTGTGCTTGCAAGCATCTGGCAACCAGGGCAGACGATGGGAGCCACGCTCTCAAGCTCAGTCTTAGGAGAGTCTCATCCTTTGCTAATACATTATCCATGTAAAGTGGAGTTTCTCATCCTCGATGCTATTGCCATGCTGAAAGAGATAATCCTTTATTGTAGGTGTGTCTGCATGGAGGGTGAGGTGGGGTTCCATGCACTGTAGAATGGTTAGCAGCATCCCTGGCCTATCCACTACCTGCCAGTAACACTCCATCCCCACTGTGATGACTTAAAGGGTCTACAGACATTGCCAAATGTCTCCTGAGAGCCCAAACTAGCCCCACTTGAGAATCAGTAACATAAAATAAGACGAAAGGAGTGAAGAGCTATTCCCTCTTATCCTAAAGCCCAAAAGGTGAAAGCCAGTCTACACAAAAAGAAACCCACACAGATAGTAAGAGACAGGTATTTACAGGTACCAGGTAAAGCATCAGATAGGGTCTCTAGGTGGTCCAAGAGTCAAGCATTAACTCAGGTGTCATTGGTTCCAGATTAAATAATTTAGAAATCCCTTGCTGGAAGGGGTCCAAGAGATCATCTAGGATGACACCCCAGAACAGAAAGAAGGAAACTCAGGTCCAGAAATGGCAAGCGACTCCTGAAGGCTCCCACAGGAAAGAAGGCAGAGCCTGCACTAGAATTCAGGCCCTGAAACCCTAAGCTGTTAACTTACTGCTTCTTACATTTATTCATTTATTTGTTCATCAAGCATATATTTTATATTTAATTCAATGTAAAGCATTGAGCTCAGGTGACAGCATGGAAACAAAAGAAAAAAATACATATTCCCCAATAATAACTACGAAGACCATTTATCTCATACCTCCTTGAGTATCCATGGGCAAGGCATTTTAGATCTATTGTGTCATTCAGTCTTCATTAAAAAAAATCTATGAGTTTAGTACTATTTCCTCACTGGTGGTATTGATAGGCACAGTTGAACACTGGAGCCCTGTAATGCAGGTGACACTTACAAAGCCCAGCTTTGCAAATGAAAACACATCAAGAGCCCTCTAGGCACGCTGCCTCTGCTAGAGCAGAGAGGAAGCCTGCCCCCACTGCTGGTAAAGGAACACCACCTCTCTGCCAGCTGCCCACAATGGGCGGGAAAGAAGGGACATTCACAGCAGCACAGTGTCAGGGTCAAACATTGGCTCTGCCTTTTCTTTTGCATCCTTTGAACTAACCATGTCACCTCACTGAGCCTCCCTTTCCCTCCGTGTATAATGCAGACTTTAAGAGATCCAGCAGGCATTTAGTCTGATTGTAAAACAAGATCTTATCTTAAATTCACCACATGCAGCCTCTTGTACACAGTGAATGTTCTCTAAACGCCAGACCTCGTTTCCTAGTCTCTCTGTGCTTCAGTTTCCTGATCTGTGAAATGGGGATAACAATAAGGTCGCTACTTTGTAAAGTTATTTCGAAAGCTCAGAGAGCATATAAAATATACAGGGCCTGGAGGGTAACAAATGTCAGCTTTAGCTGTTTTTGTAAATATAAATAGCTCAGGAACATCGTTAATGGACAAAGGAAAGGTGAGGACTCACAGATGTACCATAGAGGTGGGGCACGACGTTTTCCTTCCAGTCCCCACACCCCCTCCTACCAATTAACAGGTGAGAAATCTAAAATTCTTGAAAGGTAACGAACGTGCCCAACATTTCTCAGTAAGCTGGTTGTGGCTTTTTCTGGCTCCTAGACTCAGCTCTTCCTACTGCCTGATAACCTCTCGTGGACTACCCTGAACCTAGCCATCAGGAGGCTTGCCACAGATGAAAAAGTGACACCTGTGTCACAGGCTGTCCATGTAGGTCCTGTTACAAAGTCCGTTGTGTTGCCATTGAGTTTGCCAGACACGACTAGTAACAGAGCAATGTCCGCGTAAAACCAAGCGGCTGTCGCATGGACATCTGCTGAGTCGGCTCCAGGCGCCAGCAAGTCCCTCAGTTCTCGGCAGCTCTCACCCCCTCGGAAAGCCCGCCACTGACCCCGCCAAAAGCAGCACACCCCCACCCCAGTGCGTCTCCATCACATCCGTGTTCACCTGCACGACACCCGCCAGCATCTAAAAATACCACGTGTATTTGTTTACCTGTCTCCCACCCTCAATGTAAAATCCATGAGGGCCAGGACCTTATTAGCTTGATTCACTACTCCAGTTCAAATGCCAGAAGAGTATCTGATCATTATCAGGCTCTTCATAAATATTTGTGGAACTGATGCAGGAATAAGAAAATTTGAACTCAGACCCCTGTGTCCTCCTTGTCAGCTCTTCTTGCAGCCTTGTCCTATGACCTCAAGCCCCCACCAAACCCATATATATACCCAGCAGAAACCCTAGGTTTTAAGCAGATTGGACCTTTTCTTAATCTGAACTCAGGGATATTTTTATTGATTTTAGAGAGAGAAGGAGAGAGAGAGAGACAAACATCAATGTGATAGAGAAATAGCAGCTGCCTCCTGTGCAAGCCCCAACCAAGAATCGAACCCACAATTTTTGGTGTACCAGATGATCCTCCAACAAGTGAGCCACCCATCCAGGGCCAGATTGAACCTTTTGAAGTGGATTTCAGGACCAGGGCTCTAGTGATCTAAAGCCCACATATCCAATAGTCTACCATGACATACTTGAATCTATGCACACCAAAATGTTGACATGCCTCTAAGACTTGAGATTTCACTGGAATTCAATTCAGTCAAATTTACCAAGCTCCCTCAATGCACTAGTCATGGGTGAAAGCAAAAGAGACACTACTACCAGTATGATACGGGCTATGTGGCGAAGCTGCCCACCCAAAACGATCTCCCCTGCTTCTGGAAATTATGAGGAAAAGGTTATGTCATTAGCTTTGGTTCCCCAGAGTATGCCATTCCAGTTCAGGGGCACCATCCACATAAGGGGTACCATCTCAATCACCCTAATAGGGATCAGTTTACCAGATATCTGCCAGGATAACCATCGATCAGGAATCATGTAACCCAGCACAGATCCTTGGAAATTTGATGGAGACAAGAGATACCAGAAATGAGAAAAGGGTGCACGTGAAAGACAGAAGAGAGATCCAAAGACAAACCTCACCCACGTGACCTTGTAGGGCAAATAGCCAGGAACACTTTTTTTGGAGCCAAATTAACCTGGGTTTCACCCTGGCTTGGCTATCCATAGACTGAATGTTTGTGTCTCCCCAAAATGTGTATGTTGAAACCTAATCCCCAGTGTAATGGCACCTTTGAGAGGTGGTTAGGTCATGAAGGGGAGCCTTCATGAATGGGATTAATGCCCTTATAAAAAAGACCCCAGGGGACTCTCTGATGCCTTCAACCATGAGAGGACACAGCAAGAAGATGGCCATCTATGAACCGGGAAGCAGGCCTTTACCAGACACTGAATCTGCCAGCATCTGAATGTGGGCTTCCAGCCTCTAGAACTGTGAGAAACAAATTTCTCTTGTGTCTAAGGTAGTCTACAGTATTCTATTCCTTCAGCCTGAATGGGTGAAGCCATTTGGCCAATAATTGCTTAATGTCTCTAAGGCTCAGATTCTTTTTCTGTGAAGCAGGGATAATAATACAATCCTCAGAGATTTCTTGTGATGAAAAATGAATTAATATGTGCAGAATGCTTAGCATCAAGTCAGGGTCAATAAGTGATATTTATGATTATTATTCTGAGCTTGCTTAGACCTCAAGACAATGAGCCAACAGCCGTGCAGGCCTCAGAAAGACCCTTTGAAGGATAAGGAACATATCAAAGAACAGGACTCCATAAACAACTCTTTCACTGCTCCTGACAGAGTTAAAGCAGCTTCCCGAAGTGCCTTGGTCCCCAAGGGCCCCTTACTCACCAGGACAATCTGCTTCTCCCTCGTGTGCCCTGCATCTTCCTGCTCCCATCTGCACCAATTAGCGGGGAGCAGATTGCCCAAGACCCCGAGAGCACTGACAGAGCAGCAACGACATGCCAGAAGGGGCGAGTCTTCGGAGCCCCTGCAGGTAATGGGGTCGAAAATGAAGATGTATCCGGGGAAGAGGAATTACAACTCTGCTGATTAAGTGATGAAGTGAATGGAGATGAAAAACGTGGCATAAATTATTAAGGAAACGCTCACGGCTCCAGGCACAGGCAACCAAGGAAGGAAGCTGAGTATGGTTAAAGATTACAGAATTAACTGGAGGCCATAACCTGAGGCCTCGCTGTGACACAGAGGAGAGGAATCTTACCCCCAGTGTTTTCTATATTTATTAATGGTTTCTATATTTTCAAAGATATCCTCAATTCCCTAGTTTGCTGGCTCTGCCCACTGAATAAATATAGGAAATTACTTCAGATTAACATAAAAACACAAGTTTACATCTGCCATCAGAATAACTGAGCTGAAATATTCAGATAAGCTATCTGGATTCCAGATAGTAAAATTCAAACAGCAAGCCCGAGAGCCAGCTTCAGAACGCCTGTCTAATCAGCGACGCGGGAGCGAGCAGAGCGTTCCCGGGCTTCACCACCGTGTCAACCATCTGATCAAGGGAGGAGAGGTGAAGAAGAAGATTCTGGTAAACAGAAACCAGTATGAAAATCTGCCCCATGTATAGGTACGTCCTTACGGAGGGTTTAAGCATGTTTACCCACTGACATATTTTTCTCACTGTAAATTATTGTGAAGGCACTGTCAGTCCTTTCTCCCTCTGAGCACAGGTGCAGGACTGAATCTATCACGTCAAATCTCTGCTTCTGTCTCTGTCTCTCTCTTATTTCCTAGGGACACCAACTCTGAGTGTTTGCCGCAGGAAAGACTCTGCAGCTTAAGGTGGGGTTAGCAAAGATCATGCAAGATTCTGCTGCAGAGGAAGGCAGAGAACGTCCAGCTTCCCAGTCCCTCCAGAGATTATAGGAGAGGCATCCCGCCACTAAACCCCCTTATCCCTGACCTGGTTTAAGGGGGGTCCCCAAATCTCACAAAGATAACCAGCTGGTTTTTATGAGGCTGGGAGCCTCTCCATCACGTTCCTAACAAGTGGCCATTCAGACTTTGCTTGAATACCTGTCATGATGGCAAACTTATGATCCACAAACATAGCTCATGCCATTTCCGAATAACTCTTCCCAGTCAGGTACATGCAGGGCAATGGGTGGGAATAAATGTGTCCGTCAATTAATCAATCAATCAATGGCATTAAGTCAAGGCTGAGGGTGCAGATGTAGCCATGGCAAGAAAGGGTCATCACAACTCTGCCGGACATCCTTCCCCCAAGTCCTTTCTCCTGCACTGCTGGCAGGTTGTGTGCACAACCACGGATCGGGAACAGTGCACCCTTTTCGTCACCTGGATCTCTGTCCAGATTTGGACCACCCGCAGGACTGTAGCAAAAGAAAGACAAGAAATTACTCAGGAGATATTACAAAGCACTGCATCTGCCTCCATTCAATTACAGCTGAGGAGTCATAAAAAATGCCTTCATGCCTTTATCCATAGTTCTTTGTCTAAAATTGTGGTTTTTTATCCTGGTGACAGAAGTAATATATTTTCATTGTAGAAAAGCCAAAAACATGGCAGAGCACAAAGAAGAGACTAAAAATCATCCATAACACCACCACCCACAGATAAATACTGTCCTTTTTGTGTATCTGCTTCCACGGGAGTTTGTATGTTTGTTCTGTTACTTAATTGGGATCATATTTTTCATAGTGTTTTATAAATTGTCCTTATTTAACTTAATAATCCACTCTGAACATTTTCTAAGTTATTAAATTTTCTTCTTCAATGTAGTCTTTAATGGCTATAGTGTTTGTGTACAACAGAGGTCCCATAACCCGCTGACATTTATAATCTACACACATGCTATTTATCTGTAGTACACTCATAGTGCTATTGATAGGTACTCAGGCTGTGAGCCGTTCCACACAACATTCCACATGACAGGGGCAGGATGGGGCTCAGGACCACAGAGGAAGAGCTCAGAATCTAGATTTAAAGGGTCCAGGAGAGCTTCTTTGACGAAGTGGCAGCTGAGTACTACTTTTCAGATTGTAAAACATGATAGCGCGCATTACCGAGTTAGCCTCCCCACCAACCTGGCCTTCCCTTCCCCTCACATGACTGAACTGCAGATAGATGAGATTTCTTCCTGACTCCAGGCACTCACCTCCCTTTTCTTAGAGCATTTACTTTAGAAAACGTTCTCCACTCCTTTAAGATGTAAATCTTTTTATAAAAGCTCCTTGCCAGTTTTACGGCCCAAGAATGACTTTCTCAAGGACCCGACAGCCATTCGTTGGAAATGATGGTGAAGGAGGAGAATGCCCCGTCCCTGAGTTCTGTAGGGAGGTGGGACCCCGAGCATGGCAGCCGTCTTGATCTGTCGTGAAGTTAACCCCTGTGGCGGAGACGCCTCGGCTCATTTCTCCTTCAGGTGACGACAGTTAGCAAACACAGATGGCCTGTAATCGCCTACCCATCCCAATCCCAGGTCCTAAAAACTCTCCAGCCCTTCATTTTGGCAGAATTCAACTCGGAACCAATTCTTACCTCTCTTCCCTATTTCAATAGTCTTGAACAAAGCCTCCCTTGCCTGTTAAACTTTGTCCAGTGCAATTTTTGCTTGAACACCACAAACGTCTTAAAAGGCACCCCATCCTATTGTGTATGAGAGAGAAACATGATTGAGGGAGAAGTAGCCAAGCTAGGAACTCAGTGAACACCTAGTGGGGGCGTTGGTAAACTGTCCGAGTCCCCTTTGCATTCTTACTTTGTTGCACCGAAAAAAAAAGTTGTAATTAACTACAGTGGTTTCATTATACTGATGAAAGCCTTGTTGATAGCTGACTGCCTCCTCCATGGCTTCTTCACCCACCAAATGAGACCAATAATAGTACCTGTTTACAGGCTGGTTGTGAAGATTAAATGAGCGAGTGCATGAAAAGCAGCAGTTCCTGGCACATACTGAGCGCTGTTCACATCAATATTGTTATCACTATTGCTAGGAAAGAGCACCGATGTTGGAGTCAGAACAGGCTGGATCAAATGCCAGCTGCATCCCTTGCTGGGTGAGTGAATTAAGCACTTAACTGTGTGCTTATAGATTGTTGAAAGGCTTCAATTAAATAGCATTTGCAAAGCAAATGGTTCACATTAGTCCTGTGGTAGGCAGAGTCTAAAATGGCCTTTGAAAGTTTCTGGCACCCCATTATTTACTCACACACTAATCTAGGTACTGCTGTAAAGGAATGTTGCTGATATAATTGAAGCCCCAAGTTGGTTGATCTTAAAATGCAGATATCTAGATAGGCCTAATCTAGTCACAGAGATCTTTAAAAATAGAAAGTTCTCTCTGCTGGTAGAAGAAGAGAAAGAGAGATGCCAAATGTTGGAAGTTCAATATGGAGTTAATATCTTTGAAGATGGAGGGTGCCATATAAAAAGATCTGAGAACAGCCCTGGCTGGTGTGGCTCAGTGGATTGAGCACTGGCCTGTGAACCAAAAGGTCTCTGGTTTGATTCCTGGTCAGGGCACATCCCTGGCTTGCAGGCCATGTGAAGGGCAACCAATTGATGTATCTCTTGCTCACTGATGTTTCTCACCCTCTCTTTCCCTTTCCCTTCCCATTTCTCTAAAAATAAATAAAATCTTTAAAAAAAGATCTGAGAGCAGCCTCTGAGAATGGAGACTCCAGGAGCTGAGGGTGACCCCTGGCCAACAGCCAGCAAGAAATCATTCCTACACCCCAAGCAAACAGATTCTGCCAACAACCTAAATGAGCTTAGAACTGGATTCTTTCCCACATCTCACAGATGAGAGCACAGCCTGGCCAACATCTTCATTTCAGCCTTGTAAAACCCTCAGCAAAGAACCCCTCCAAGTCTGCCCCACCTCTCACCTCCAGAACTGTGGGAAAATAAATGTGTTGTTTTAAGATGTTTCCTTTGCGGTTATTGGTTATGCATTAACAGAATACTAATAAAGGCTCCTAGTAACCCATGAATTTTATTTTCTTACCCCAAACTACTTCTGAACACTGCCAAACCCAAACCAAATGTAGAATCATGCTCAGCCATGCACTTAGCTCTTTCCTGTGTATGCCCATACACCCTGACCCAAGGTCAAGGTCCTATATTACCCTCCAAAGGACACTCTGGCCTCATGGGCAAGTTCCCTGGTTAAAAGTCAAAGGCAGCCTCAAGAATCACTTTGAAAATATACTTGTTTTTCAAGCCTCGGCACCAATGTACTAAAGAAATCAGACTCTTCAGAACTGAGAATTTCAGGCAAGTCCATTTGTACCTTTTATTGACACTTCTGACCTTGTTGGAAAAGCATGTTATGTTTTACTATAAAAATTATCAGAGAGTACAGCTCGCTGAGTGGTATTTTACATTACAGCACAGAGCACTCAAAGCCACTCTCCCCAAAGGAGCGCTACTGCCACTGCAAATCTCTAGGCTGTTGGTGAGAAATTTTTTCCCCCAGCATCAGGCCTGAGACATGAACTTGGGCCTCAGCGTTCGCAAGGGATTCCGTGGAGCGAACCGCAGTGTGACATTTCCTGGATCGACTCTCTCCAGGCCGTTTAGGTGCGGTTCTAAGTAAAATTTTAAACTTAAAGTCTGAGGTCTTATAAAAACTTCATCTCTTTCTGAAATTTCAGGATGAACATTGAGAATACCTGTAAACACTGCGTTTGTTTGGGTGTTCCATCTTTTGACCAGTCTCAAAGCAAAAATAAACTCAAACTCAAATGAGGATCAGATAAATTAATGAAGTAAACGTACAGCCTCTGGGTCTCCTTGTCCGAAGATGGAAGTTTTTACATTTAGGATAACTGCGCTACAGATCCCTCATCGCCACGCACTTTAAGATGTCGGCCAGTGCTCACTCACGACTCAGTTAAGCGTTTACTCGTACCTGCCAGGGACAGGGGCAGACACTGAGACTGCAGGTTTGAAAGAGCCGTAGTCTGTATACAGGCTGGAGGAAAAGTAGGTCTACAGTTGTTCATATGGAAAACAATGCAACGGTTAATAAATAACAATACAAGAATAAACTCTGTGTTTCACGTGCTCATGACTACTCTTCCCCACCCTGTATTTAAATAGCGAAGGCAGATATTAACCTTTATAAGAAACTCAAGCAGCCCCGTCATCCCTCCCTATGGATGGATCAAAATAAAAAGCTGTATTGTGTGATAGGAAGAGGACAGCTGGACAACCAGGGCCAACTCTTCCTGCCCTACCCTACTAGCTGTACAACTTCGGACAAGTAGTGGAAGTTCCCTAAACTGCACTTTCATCATGTACACAATGGGGATAATAATAATGACTTAAAGAGGGTATTTAAAGGAGATGATGCATGAAAAAACATTTAGCACAGTGCCGGGTCCATAGCAAGCAAGTGGTGATGATGGCTGTCATCATTATAGTTATAATAGTCATCATCATTATAATTATAAAAGGCCTTACTCATCACTTATTGGCGCTAGGCTGTGGATTTTTCCACGTGATTAGTGAAAGTTAAGGCTCTGGCCTCCATGAGGTGTGACTTTTCTATTGTGTCCTTTTAGATGACTTGTCAGAACAGTGCAAGAGATCCAGGACTTCCTGTTGAGAGGCCATCCCCACCCTAGAGGGGTTCAGCGCAATAAGGGGTGAGACCTATGAGACACGGTGCTCATCTCAGCTTGAAAAGCTTCCCAGAAGAGGGCCATTTTCTAGGCAGACAAGAAGAGGGTGACACATATAAGAGCTAGGACTGACAAAATGTCGGGATACTTGGCAAAGGTAGCTGCAACCTCCAGATCATCCGTAAGAGAAAGAAAATGGTACGAGGCCCCCCAAGCTGAGCGGGGACCATTTGGGGAAGAACTTGCTGCAGCACGCACACCGGGGAGTCTGACACTGAAATATATCAGGCAGGGTAGTGATATGTTCAGGGCTACACATTTAGAAAGATCAGCCCTGGTAGTTATGAAGATGGATTTATAGAAAGGCAAAATGAGAGGTTGAGATTTCGGGAGGCTATTATGCCAGAGAGGAAAGGGGATGATTAAGAAAACGTCGTCACAATGTTGTGGAATGCGGCAGATGTAAAGCACAGAAGCATAAAGGAAAATTACCTGGTGTCGTGACCCCACATTATGGTGAACCACGCCTCCTGTGAATTCCAAAGCCCGAGGTATCTTGCTGATAATACAGTAGGAGTTTTTTCCCTCTGCTATGGGAGCCACCTTTTCTCTTTTTTTTTTTCTGTAAAAGTCTGATATTTCTAGCTCCTCTTACGACTCATCTTGTCTTATGTCCACGGTAAGCCTTGGTCTAACTGCATACTTTGTGCAAATCACTGAGGTCTAAAGAATGTTTTTTAAAGGAACAAACAGCAGCTGCTTTTACCCTAACCACATTTACACTTTTCATGGACTGCTGTTCCTCTGGAAAGCAGAGAAACCAAGTTTGAGGTCATTAGAATGTGGGGAACGTACTATTCCTGTAACTGCTGGCAACTAGGGGCTGGCTAGAGTGCAAGGAGGGAATTTTCATTCCAAGGGCTGCAAACTTTCCTCTCAAACCAACAAATGTATCAGCTAATTCACCTGCACAATTTTCTTTTGTCTATTTTTTCCCTGACCCCATCATTATTTCAGTCATTCTAAATTGAACTCATATTAGTAATTTACATCCTTGCCACCGACCACATTTAGAAAAAAATTCTGGTCTGAAACTTGTCCTACTGAGTAACTTGCATCTTTAAAAGATATAAGCAATGTTATATTTACATTTAATTATAAGTAAAGAAGATCACTCCCACCAAAATGACATATATATGAAAGAAGAATCTACAAATGACAAAGTCATAATGATTTACTCTTAGGTTGTCTTTTTGTTTTGGGGGTTCTTTTCAGTTCAGAGAGTATAGAGTTATTATTATGGTTTTGTATTTCAAAGCAGGGCGTATCCTCGAAGTATTTATGAAAAGTAATCTGTGCTTCTATTTTTAAGTCAGAAATAAGTTGAAACTCATGAAAATGGGTCTTTTTGATTTTACTTCGAAGGCTGTACAAGAGACTGACAATAATAATAATACATGTGAATAATAGATGTGAAGACAATATACACTTCCTGATTACAAACATTTCACCGGACTCCAGAAGATTACTCATTACTTTCAACACCAGTCATGGTCTACTATGCCAAGGCTTTGAGGAAAAAAAATTAGATTTGAGTAAGAAAAGTGCTAACCTCTGCTCTAAAACATGTTTTTGGATAAATCACCAATTTTCTCCATATCTCAATCTCCTTATCAGTATTGGGTATCCTTAAAAGTTCCTTTAATCAACATAATTATATAATTTTGTGACATAGCAAAATAAATATCCACAAAAATATGTGAATTGTCCATCAACATTCATTTCAAAGTAAAAGCCAAATTAAAAGAGATAGCTATTCAAATATTCAATTCAAATGCATTGACTTCTTTAAAATCCCGACTACAATGAGTATTTCTCAAGGCCAATATCCACTCTATATTTGTTTTCTTTCTCTCCCTTTTAACATATTTCTATGAATACAACAAACACTCAATACATTTGTATTAAGTAATTGACCGAGTGAACTCCTGGAGCAGGCTGCCGTTTGCGTCCCGGACTCAGCAGAATCCACCCTGAGTGGAGCGGTGAACCGGACGGGGCTCCAGCCCCAGCCGCAGGAAACAACAGCCCACATGCTAGGTCTAACTTGATGGTCTAATGAGACACATAACTCCCAATAATTCCTACTCAGTTTTCTCTGCACCCGAAACTCTTTCTTTGTAAGCTAGACCTCACGACACCTTTCTGTGCAAATATGCTATTTTATCTGAACAGAGAATGTGGTGGACGCAATAGCTCTTTGGTCCAATAGTGAAAAGTACACAAACCTGGGAAAAGCGCCTGTTGGTTTCTCCACCGCTGGAATGTTTAAGATGATTTTGGGCAACTGGCTACCAACATTGTATTCTCTCTCCGACCTGAGTCTTATTTTATTTTCCCTCAAGGAACCAATCCATCCACTGATTCTACAAACAACCCTGACCAGGCATCATGCAGAATCTGAAAGTGAAGAATGAATACAGTCCCTAACCTCAAGGAGCTCAGGGAGGTAAAGAAAAATCTGTAACCGCTTTAAGTATTACAGTAATGCCTGTGATTCCAATTGCCTGTGAATCGTACTGACCTCCCAGGGAGGCTCTGAGGCGAAGCTCGAAGGAGATCACACGTAAAATGGCAAGTCCAAAGTCTGGGAGCGTGCGAGCACTCAGCCACCCCCAGCAGAAGACTCGCCCCCAACGCCCCCGACGCCCCCACCACCAAGTGCAGACACTGGGATGCTGAGAAGAGCAACTTTGTCTTTCTTTCTTTGAGCCGTGGGTGGCAATGTTACTCCGATGGGTGACTGGGAACACAATGGAGTCTGGAGAGGAGCGGCCCTGGGGGTGTCCCTCTCTGTGTGATGGCTCTGGGAGAACAAAGCAAGAGCCCCAACAGTTTGCTCTCCCTGAAGCCAGGCTCCCAGTGAATTTCCACTCTGAGTGTCAATCCCTCTCTTCCGCATGCGCTCCTTCATGTTGGCTGAGCCCTCGTCTGTCTGCCTTTCTGAGGCAGCTCTGTAGCCCTTCACGGAGTTAGCTCAGCAGTTGCTGAGTGCCAGCGCCATGGTGATAGGCACCCCTCCACATGGAAAGGCACCCCCGCTGAGACAGGAAAAGAGAGCTGCTCCCCCTGGGATGGCCAGACCTCCGACACACACATAGCACAACACACAGGCGCCCAGAACGGAAGGCACTCCATCAGGTCCCTGGTCACTAGGAAATTCCTTCCCTAGAAACCTGTAAGGCATCCTGGATCTGCTCTCTCCCTGGGTCCCTTTGCTTCATCAACAACAAAGTAAAAGATGTCACCTTCTAAAACTGCTTCTCAAAACTGTCTCCCCTCGCCACCTGGATCAGGTTGGAGTCCCGCAGTGCCTTCCTCACTTGTGAGCTTTGGTCTCTGCCATCAGTCCCTTGGCTGCTTAACACCCTTCCATGCTTTTTAATGTGGTTCACGGAGCCCTTCACAGACTGTCTACAACCTCACCTGCCCACCTCCTTTCCCACAGCATCTCCCTGCCGTTTGTCCTCAGTGGCTGCACTGCTTCCAGTTCCCTCGAAACTGTTCCTTTCCTCCTTGTTTTTGCTTGTGTCCCCCCTTGGTCTAGAAGGCTCTCCCCAAACTTCTTCATGAATCCCTACTGGTGTTACCTGCAGCTGACTAACTCACCCAGATTTGCAGGGGAATTTTTCTGTTTTAGCACAGAAGTCCCACATTCCAGGAAATTTCCCACCTAGGTCTCCGCCTGTCCCTGCTCAGGTCAGGTACCCCCCACCCAGCACTGCCACGGGGCAGGTGTTCTGTCACCAGGCACTCTGGCTTTGCTACAGACCGACCTGCCCTTCGGCTCTGAGCTCCTGAAGGACAGGGACTGCAATTACTTATTTTCTCCTTTTCTGTATTCCAGGTAGCATGTCAGGTGGGACACAAAAGGCACTTAACAGGAAGGAAGGGAAGATAGGAGGGAGGTAAGAAGGATGGAAAAAAAATAGGAACCAAAGACCAAAGGTATGTTACACTAAAACATGCTGTTGAACTCAGACAGACAAAACCATCATGAATTCTTGGCCGCCGTGGGCATTTGGAAGATACATCTGTTGATTCAGTTTTTCCTCGTAAGTAAACCTGTTTCTATAACCATACGTGGAAGTAGAGACCAATGTATTATTTAATAGGATGTCTTTTCTGGGCATATATTGATTGGAGAAGACAGGATAAAAGCAAAAAAAGCTGCTGTAACAGATAAGCACCAGCATTTCAATACCTTAACATAACAGAAGTTTATTTCTAACTTATAATGAGATGAGTTTTGGATGAGAGTTTTCCTCTTTGGTAGTCAGCTCCCCACCACGTGGTCATTCAGGGACCCAGGCTCTTTCTGTCTCAGGTCTCTGCAACCTGCCTGAGCTCAGACTTCTCTAAATCCAGGCAGCGAACAAGAAAAGCCAAGGGGAGATAGGTTACGGGAGGTTGCCCATCACTTCCCTCTCATCCCATTGGTTGGAAGTCAGTACCTAACTGCATGGAAAGTTGGGAAATGCAAAAACTCCTTCTGTGCCCAAGCAAACACAAAAGCAGGCTTGATGAGTGACTGGTCAGCTTCGGCCACTCCGCTGAAACAAGGTTTCCCCCTTCTGGCTGGGCAAGCTTGGACAAGTTAGTTTGTTGCAGACCCCACTTTCTTAGCAATAAAGTGGGGGTAATGCTAGTGCTTAACCCACAGGGCGGTTGTGCGATGAGGCTCAGATGAGATAAAGCGTGTAAAATGATGTGCTCAGAGCTGAGGATGCTCTAAGTGCTCCATCAGTGTGCATTAGTTGTTGTGGTTCTTGTTCTTGTTATTATATCTGTTCCTATCATTACAGGTATTACCACTACCAACCTCCATGCCAAGAGCATTCTAAACAAGGGGTTATTATTAAAAATATTTCTTCTTCAGCCATAAAAGAGAATGAATTCTTACTATTTTTGACAGCATGGATGGACCTAGATATGTAAAGTAAAATAAGCCAGACACAGAAAGACAAATTCCATACAATTCCATTTATATGTGAAATAGAAAGAACAAAATAAACAAACCAAATGGGGACACTCATAGATGCGGAGAACAGACTGATGACGGGGGCCGGGGGACCGGGTGGCAAGGGACGAAGAAGCACAGACTGGCGATTACAAACAGCCGTGGGGATGTAAAGTACAGCACAGGTGAAATAGTCAATAATATTGTAATTACTATGTAGGTGCCAGGTGCATACTGGAAACAATCAGGGCTCTTACTTTATAAAGTATATGATTGTCTAAGCACTATGCTGTATACCTGAAGCTAATACAAAATAATATTGAATGTAAACTGTAATTGAAAAAAAATTTAAATATATGTATATATTTTCTGGGTCCCTTGGTCTCTGCAAAACCACCGCAGCCTTCGCATGTCTGTCATCCCTTCCCTCAGGCCCACCTTTAGGTCCTCTGGCTACCTTGTAAATCCTAAGCCACGGGGAGGAAAGAAAGAGAGTTCAGATTTCTGACCACATGTATACTAAATGTCAGGTCCCACAAAGTGCAGTGTTATCCATCATCAGACAATAATAAACTATAATGCAATGCAATTTCACTTGTACTCAACCATGTATGTTACGAGGATATTGTAAGGTTTCACCTTCCGCTCCCAAAAGCAACAGTAAACCTGTACGATTCCTTATATTCTGCTTTCCTGGGTGTCTTCAACAAAGAAAACTATCGATTTTGAGTTGTCTGAAGTACACGCTATAAAGAACTATCCTCAGTCTGTGGTTTTCTCTTTACCAGGCTCAAATAATGGGAAAAGATAGGAGGGTCCCACACACACACACATCCAAGGGTTTACACTGAATCTTGTGGTTACGACGGCCTCCGTGTGAACTGTGTGCAAACCTGACCCTGCACATCTGTCCCCAATTCCCATTCTTTCGAACGCCAGACTGAGTCAGCTGCATGGAGATCTTCTATCTTCATGGGTTTTTAAGCCATTCATTACCATATTTGATCCTGCGATGGAGACAGTGCCCCCTACTTTACAGATAAGTAAAAAAAAAAAGACTTTGAGCTTAAAAAGATTGAGCAAAGTGATAGTTATATAGTAAACTAGTAACTAGAACCCAATTCTTATCTTCTGACCCTGGAGCATTGCTCATTCCTGACCTCCAGCTTCTCATTGCACACTAACAAACCAGGATGAACAGGTGTGGAAGGACCCAAGGTTGGAAAGGAATGAGGTGGAGGGTGAGATGGAGGGAGAGACAACCAAGGGCTGTAAAAAAAACATACATATTTATATATATATATAAAATCTTATAACCACAACTTAGTACAAAGCCAATGAATCTGGAAGGGAAGAAATACTTAAAAACTCAAGACGATTTCATTCTGAAATGGATGCAGGAATGTTGTAAGTTCCAGGAGTGGCCCCGTTAGAACCAAGGCCACAGGATACCAGGACTGGATCCTACTTACTCCAGTGGCCAAATACATGGGCCTCCATGGAGCCTTGTTCTCCTGAGCCATCGGAGGAGAAAGATGCCCTTAGCCTTCTAAAGTTGTAGTCTTCAACCTTCACACAACAAAATGGCTACAGTAAATTGCAGGTAAAAGGCCCCAATATCGAAATCCCCTCCCTCCAGCAAGCTGTCTTAGGTGACAGTGTCCAGAAAATAAGGTGACAGGTATGAAAGAAAGTGTTTTAAACAGTGGGGTTTATTTCATGCCCTTGCTTATTTTCCCAAAATTCCTGCAAAAAAAAAAGATAATCAGCATCCAAGCACCTGTGGACAATTCACAAGGAGCAGCTTAGTTCTTCCTAATTGATGGGAATTTATTTTCAGATTTTAATTTAAAATGCAGAGCTGAGCCCTGGCTGGCGTAGCTCAATGGATTGAGTGTGAGCTGTAAACCAAAGCATCACAGGTTCAATTCCCAGTCAGGGCACATGCCTGGGTTGCAGGCCATGGCCCCCAGCAACCGCACATTGATGTTTCTCTCCCTTTCTCCATCCCTTCCCTCTCTAAAAATAAATAAATAAAATCTTAAAAAAAATAAAATAAAATGCAGAGCTGACCCAAACCCGTCATTGCAGTTACTTGCTAATCCTCCCTAGCGCGTGTATTTTCTTCATTACGGCACGCAATCTTGTTTTGCTTTGTGGTACTGTGTGTTCGTCCCTTCTCTGATTGCTCTGCTCAAGCTTCACGTGGGGTGTGGGGTTGGTGCAGCGGGCAGACACAGAGACATCTGCCCTGCACCTGTCTCGCCTCCAGCCCCATCACCTCCAAGCAAGGATCCCACTCCAGAGGCTATAAAACAGCCCTCTTGGGACATAGATGCCACCTGGTCTCTTGGAACTGTTTGGACACATGGCTGCTTGTGCACACCTGTAACAGCTGAACCCCTTTGTAGCCCTCACACTACCACTGCCCCGCCTCCTCTTCTACTCCAAACTGTCCCCTGGAAGTACAAGTTCCCCCCGAGCACGTATTACCCAAAGAATAAATGCAGGCGTCTCTACAGAAGCATTTATGCACGAAGACAATAATAAGAAATGACTAGAAGAAACTTGTGGCAAGTCAAAAGCAAGCAACAGCTGACAGCTTTTGTACAACCTGTCTCGGGCAATTTGGTAAGGATGCTTTCAACCCACACGTGGGAGACACCCAGCTGGTTAATAGTCTGTCCTCATCTGCATCAGATCTTTCTGGAAAGGGCCCTCTCCCCAAGTCACTCAAATGAAAAGACAAGTTAGTGCATCTTTGCTTTTAGATGTTTACTGCAATGCGGTCTTGCCTTAGCTCCTGAACTCCGTCATTTGTTGCCTGATGTTAGAAACAAAGTATAAGAGGCTGTATTTACATTTTATTTAGCCTGTCATTGGAGTTTCAAAGGCTTCTTTTCTTCACCAAAGCGCTGGGTGACTTGGCAAATATGATATGTATGATTAGGCTGGGACCTCATTATGATAGTCATCCAAGTCGCACAGAATTTCATACAGGGAGAGTCATGGCCACCCTGACTCCGGCACCAGGCCCTGGAAGAGGGCTGTGGTATTCCAATGTGCCCAGGGGTCTGTGGGGCACAGGGAATGCTTTTCCAATTGAATTGAACGCAAAGGAGTTTATATTGAACCTGCAAAGAGATCCCTTTTCTCTCAAAAAGGTCCCTTCGTGGGTTATTTTCATTTTCTCCTTTGGCCTTTTATTCACTTTTTTTTCAGATTTCTGACATGAACGTTTATTACTTTCATAATCATTTATTGGAAAATCAGTTGTATAGAAATGAAGTCTCTTCAGAAGACCCTGGGACCCTGCCTCCAAGTGGGTAAATTTTCATTGTGAAAAATACACAAAATGCAGTCTTCCCTATGATCACTTGGATTTTAGCTTTGTAAAGTGATTATCTGCATAGAGGGGGTGAAAAACTGTATGGGACCAAGTCTTCCACATCTTTGTAGCTACCAAGATGCAGTGATACAGAGAGACTGTGTATGCCTATAATGTACTTCATATACGTGTGTGTGTGTGCATAGTCAAAAGCATTGACTACAGCCTCACATTTTTAGCTTAAGCAGACAGTACCATTTATTTCCTGGCTGCAGGGGCAATCTAAGCCATGGATTCTGCAGATGTTGTAATCATCTGTGTAAGGGTGGAAAACCAAATCTGTCTTAATAAGACTCTTATTGGCATAATTGATGGAGCCCCAGTTCTTCCCTCGTCCCAAAACTTCAGACTCCTAACAAAGTAAGTAGAAGGGCTGGATTCTGAATTCTTCATGCTGCAGTGGACTGTCAGCTACTCCTTCACGGGTGCTCTGCCCTGCCTCGAACCTCCCCATGTGGCTGTTTTCCCAAGAGCTGCCACCACTGGTAATCAGTGCTCTTCCATCTCTCTCTCTCTCTCTCTCTCTCTCTCTCTCTCTCTCTCTCTCTCTCTCTCTCTCTCTCTCTCTCTCTCTCTCTCACACACACACACACACACACAGAGCTGCAATTACTGCCTCCTCCCAAGGGATGAGAGTCCTTTGGAGATAGCATCTACCTAAACCCTGCACTGCATCAGGGTGTTTCTCCCAAATGTCCAGGTCCTCCAGGGCCTGGAGGAATATGTGCACCTCAAATCCAGTGGAGAGAAGGGTGTTAATCTCCCCTCTGCTCTGTCTGAACAGTGGCAGGGATCCCCCATGGGATGTGTGCTTCCTGCCTTCTCTCTACAGTTCCCAAGATCTCTTCCCTTTCTCTTTTGTTTGAAAAAGAAACATAAGGAGAGGGGGGAAAATCACTTGTGCATCAGCCATCCTTTCTCTTTCTGAATAGCTCTTGTCCCTCTGTACTGGTGAGATGCTACCCCAGAAAGCCCAGAAAGGTCCGTGGCTTGAATGAGGTCCTTTGGAAAAGGGTGGCATGGAGGAAGGGAGGCAGCAAAGCCCATGATTCAGATAAACAGCAAGCGCAGGGAAGCGGGATGGGTTGAGGGGACCCGAGGGCTCAGTGCACCCAAACCTCTGTCTCCCTCCCAGATCAGTTTCTTTCTGGGTATCCGCTGTGTTTTTTCCTAACTCCAGTAAGAAAGTTTCGTCATTTGCTCCCAAAAGGTCTCGGCTCAGACCCTACTCATCACAACAGATTCATGCTTTAGGGAAGGGACCGGCTGCCTGCCGTGGGTGTGAGGCTAAGGATCCAAAGCAAGCCCAGGTCCATCACCTCTTCTGACCCCTGCAAGAAACCTGTTTGCAAATAGGATTGCTTTGTTTCAAAGGTGAGGAATCTGAGAGGAAACAGGCCTGAGGGGTATTACCCCGCTCCTCAGAACTCAGTGGTGGGAGCAGAGAAGCTCCCTGTGGCAGAGGTTAGAAATAAAAGTAGAAGGTAATAATGAATGCACTGTAAGAGTAAAGATCAATTTATGGTTTTCCAGAGACTGTGCTAAGCACCCTTTATGCATTGCCTCATTTATCCTTTCATCATCTGAACAGCGTCGGCTCCCTTATTATCATCATTCCAGCGGAGGAGAAAACCAAAAGATACAGAGATTTAATAACTTGCCCAAAAGCACACAGTAAGGGGGAGAAACTCAACCAAGCGTGTGTTCTGAGCCCCGAATCCACGATATGGTCCCAGCGCCCAAGGATCTATTATTCTATTAGCACTGAAAAGTCAACTTTATGAAACAACCTGGTAGACGATGTGTAATTAAATGACAAATTGTGTAGGACACACTGTAAATTCTTTAGGAATTCAGAGGAGGAGGAAATTAAATTAATAGGACTTACGGTAGTCAGAAGAGAACTTCATGAAAGTTCTGAGCTCCAAAAGATGTGGAGGAGTTAATTGAACAGAACGTCTAGGTGGCGGCATTTGAGAAGAGAGGACGGTATAAGCAAAGGAATGCGGCCGAGAATAACTTTGGCATTTTTGAAGATGGAGAGGAGGAAATGGCTTAGGATGAAAAGACAGTGTCTGAATCTTCCTTGTCTTCCAATTACTTACGTTTATTATTATTCTTTTTTAAAATCCAGAGTCCTCCTTCAGATCTGATAAAGGCTGTATATGGATCCTCTTTCATGATTAAAATATACATACACTCTGAAGACTGTACTATGCATAAACAGTACAATAGATGACCCCCCCATACAGACCTTCCTTCCCTAACCAAGCCCGTCCATGAACCTCCGCTACAGAACTCCTGTACTAAAGTTTCCCAGGTTGGATTTCATTCCAGATGAAATAAAGCCAGGTGCCAGGTAATATGAGAACTACCTGGGACAGAAAGACCAGGTCTATATCCTGGTCATTTCAGCATCGGTCTAGGTCCTGAACACCTGTGTCCTGAAGTACTCTGTTCCTGTATTTGGGAAATATTTAGGGAACACCAAGGATATACATATGTGCAAGGAAAGCTCTGTGCTGGGCACCGAGAAAAGGACCTGGCAGTGCCCAAAAAACTCATGATTAAGCCCCTTGCCCTGGTTCTCACCCTGACATTGCTCTTCATCATCTGACCTTTCCATTGTCTGCAGGTTGCGGGACACCTTAGCGTTTGGCAGGTTCAGGACACAGTCCATTACCCTTTCCCCAACTATATGTAATTCATACCCCTCACATCTGCATCTGCCTATTGAACAAACCCTTTTTAGATCATTTTACTCTCATCTTTGGCTTTTCTGAAATATAACTGTCTCTTTATATGTGGATGCTGTTTACATATCTGGAAGGTCTTTCGGCTTATCAGAAGCCAGGCACCTTTGAAGCTGGCAAGTTCAACACTTGGCTCAATCGCTTCCTAGCTGGAAGGTCATAGGGAAGGTGAAATTCCTTGGCCTCAGTTTTGGGATCTGGTAAAGTGGGAATAATAATCATGTCTGCATTTTAAACTCTTAAAGAACAAAACAAACAAAAATGCTCAAATCCCATGTGTCATGTAACCCTAGGGAAATGTAAATCGTTGTGGTGACATTAAAAAATTAATTAGTACCTTCTTCATGTATCTCAAATTTTGGCATTGTCCCTGATTTTAGTTACTAGACATTGTTGCCTGAATTTGGTTTTTCGACTTCAACTGAGATACATCCCCTAACTGTTTGGCTAACCATGCAATGGGACACTTGCTTTAAAACAACAATGTGAGTCCCACATTGCTAGGGCTGTATTTCAGTACCAGAAGACTGTGTTAGGTCATTTCCTGTAATCAGTTAGTTGGTGCATAGGCAAGACTATTCATTCTTTAGCTATCCCCTCTCTATAGGTTTTGATCATTTTCTTCCTTTCTTTTTGCAAGATAAAAAACCCAGGAAACACCCTAAGCAGATGCCATCCCACTTCAGACAGTTTAAAAGTCATGTCCCTTTCTGGCTCGGCATCTCCCTCCAACAGGAAGCAGGGGTCCATGGCAACCCCTCCCTGCCTGCCTCAAGGTGAAAAGCAAGCCCACTCTGGGCTCTCCGAGGATTTCGGACAAAAGCACACAGTGCCTTGGAAATCATTGCGGATGCAAAATACCACCATTAAAGGAACTATTTTAAACTAAATTGATTCTTTGTTCTTTAGCCAATTGGCTAATCCTCCTCTTGAGACAGGCTTCCATTTAGGAAAGCTAAAAACACAGCTCTCAGACGGAGACTTAGAGGAGGCGAGGGATATGCTGACATACACATTAAGTAGGATTGAGCCGCGAGGGCCCCAGCATCTTGATTAGCTCCTCGAGGGTTTCTCTGGGCTCTGCAGTCCCGTGCGACAGGAGCACGGCAGTGGGAGGGAGAGAAGGCAAGTCAGGGAAACTGAGAGCAAGGCCTGCACGTCAAGTCAGTACGGATGTGGGCCAGGCTGGTCCGTCACCTGCTGGCCAGCCCCTGGATTCCAGCAGGGACCTTCTTCCCTGCTGGAATTCTTAGAAATAGTTTTAGCTTCCTTGACCTTCAGGAGAAAACTCTGGTGTCATGGAACTCATCTTCACCATGTGGTCCGGAGGAGGACATTTAGGTACAGGAAGCAAAATCACACAATGTACAATGCAGTTCCATTGCATCACTTCTGTTGTATTTCCCTCCCTGTAAGGGAAGATGCAGGTGGTGAGGCCAAGGGTGGGGGAAAGGGGAGACACACAGGAATTGGGCAGGAGAGGGTGGAATGAGTACAAGAGACAGGTCCATGGCCAGCATCTCATAAACATCTCTCTTAAACTGAGCATTTATAACTTTCTTTTTTCATTTTTAACCTTTTGCTATTATTTCATTATGACATGGCATCTGTTCAATCTAGAAATGTAGATAGACGAACTAGAAAAAAAGAATTTCCATACTCCCTAAATCCCTTAATCCTTTCAGTCACTTATATACATGTGTATGTATATATACACCTTTTATGTAAATGAGGTATACGTTCATTCATTTTGAGCTAATAAATCATGGTGGTTAATTGTGTATCCAACTATAAGGCTACAGGGGACCCAGGTATTTGGTTAAACATTATTTCTGGGTGTGTCTGGCAGCGCATTTCCAGATAAGGTTGGCATCTGAATCGGTAGACTGAGTAAAGCAGATGGCTCTCCCCACGGTGGCTGAGTGTCATCCAACCCCCATCCCAGAAGGGTCTGAACGGTGCAAGAGGCATCCGAAGAAAGGCTTCACTCCCTGCCCGATGAAGCAAAGACGTTGACCTCCCCCTGCACTCAGACTGCGGCTCACCCCATTGGCTTCCCTGGTCCTCAGGCCTTCACACGAGGACTGGAATGGAGCCACCAGCTTTCCGGAGCCTCCAGCTTGCAAATGGCGATCATGGGACTTAACTTCCACAGTCATGTAAGCCAGTTCCTTATAATCTCTCTCTCTGTCTCACTTTTTACACACACACAGCAGGTCCTCAGATAACATTGTTTGTTCACTGTTGTTTCATAACACTAACAAGATGCCAAGCCTGAGAAACTGAACTGTTGTTTATATCAATTAGCCTGTGGTCAGGTGGCTTTATTATGTCATTTTGCCACAGTTCTAAGAACCTAATAACAATGTTAAGTGAGGACTTACTTTATATACATACACATCAATATATATGCATATATGTGTATGCATGAATTAGGATTCTCCAGAGAACACTGGGACATAAATATGCGCCTACATCAATATTTTTAGTAATTGCATAGAATCCCATTGTATCACTGAGCCATAATCTAAATGTTTTAGCTTCTTATTTGAGGACATTTACATTGTTTCCAAAGTTTCAGCTATTATAAGCAACTGAGAATGACATTGCTGAACAAACATTATCATACCTTGTGCTAAACATCCTGGTGGGCGTGTGGCTGAATGATCCCTCCCACCCGAGTCCCACGTTTCAGTACCTGGGTTACAAGAGGTGACATGGGCCTGGTTCTGTTGCCTGGGGTGAAAGAAAGCGTGGAACCACCCACTCAATCCAATGAACTTCCAGGAGCTGGGCCATGCTCAGCCTCCTCAGAGACTCCGACACCATCATCATCCTCAGACTGTGACTGAACAGTTGTGCTACAGGAAGCACACAGAGCACAGGCTTCGCCGACAGGCCAGCTAATTTGTCCCTACTAAGCATAGCCTAAGGAGCCACCTGATGAGATGAGCCTCGCCCTATCCTGTAATGAATCTAGGTCAGAACTAATGTTTCCAGCATCTCCCTTGAGGGATTCAGAACAATACGATCATATCATATGGTTCTCACACTGTTTCCCACACTGTTTTGAATAATTTTTGAATATTTTTTTTAACATAGCAGCTCTCAGATTGATGGGGTTGGGAGGCTGCACTGGGGAAAGAAGGAGCTGGAGTAGCTAAGTATAACTATCTCCAATTAGAAGTGCCATCGGTACACATAATAAAATATTCAAAGGCTTCCCAGGGATGTCAGCTTATTTATAATTGATTTAAATGAATCACTGAGAAAAAAAAAACCTTTAATCTCTTGTATAACATGTCTCTACAAAAATTAAAGCTAGAATCACAGTTCACGAAAAAAATAAAGATGTCTTTTCAGCACCCCCCTATTTGAGGCAGTTCAGGGTTCACAGGCTTTAATGTAAGACACATCTAGGAGGATATGAATGACATTGTCCTCCGTGTTATTAGTGCAGATTTAAATTATTTTTCATCTGCAGCAAAACAGAAAGGACAAAAATGAATCCGAAGGAAGAGAAATCCTTAAACTGGTCACCTTCATCGTACCTACACGGTTTTAAAGCCCAGGGCAGATGTCTAGGACGGCCCGGACTGGAAATGGCCTTCGCGTGGTGCCTGCTCCTGAAACCCCTTTGCAGTGCTGTGGCTGCCGATGCCGTCGTGCCAGCTGACATGGGCCAACAGGGCGCAGCTCCTCCCCAGTCCCACTCAGCGACATTCAGTCAGGTGGCTCGACACTGATCACAGGAAGAGTTTATACACCAGAGAGATTGGCAAGTGCTACCAATCAGGGCTTCTCTTTTCTTGGGAGCCCAGTTATTAAACATTTACCAGCTCCTCACTGCTTCATTTTGAAATATGATGTTGGAGGTGAGCTCTGCAGATATCCTTAGGTTGCCAGAGAGACGAACAAGGGAGTCCTAGAACAAATGGAACCCGAAACATTGCTGGAGGCAAAAATGACAAAAAAACGGAAGCTGTCCTACTTTGGGCACATCATAAAAATGCAGAGTTCTTTGGAAAAGCCAGTAATGCTGGGGAAAATAGAAGGCAGCAGGAGAAGAGGAAGACCAACTATGAGATGGATTAACTTTATAAAAAAAAGCCATAGGCATGAATCCACAGGAGCTGGGAAGGACTGTTGGGGACAGGACACTGTGAACGTCACTCATTCATAGGCCGCCAGAAGTTGGCTGACTCAGTGGCATGCTTGCCCACGGCCCAACAGTTCACCTGCTCTGACCAAGCAATGTTAGTGCACAGTGTGTACACACAGACTTTTGGAACACTCAGGAAGTGTTTCTTCACTAGTTAATAAAAGAACAATCTTAGTCTCATGAATGATACCCATTTTCTTCTGTCCTAAGACTGGAATTCTACTTATAATCTTCATTTTCACTGGAGTATTCCCAAGAAACATTGACACCCTGAACTCTCACAGTAGTTAAAATAAGAAATTAAATTAGGAACTCCCAAGAAGCTTACTATAAATTGATCATATGTTCATTCGTCAAACTGTTAAAGTTTTCCAAATCACTCTGATTCTTTCCGGACTATTCTGCAAGTACCTCCTGGATGTCTAGTCCCCAGCCAACATCCAGCATGCAAGTGTGCTGATTGGCTCATGCTCCTCAAACCCCAGACTGACAGCCCAAGGGAGAGCTGCTACTTCTCTGCGGTGAATTATTACCTTTCCACCTGGATGCATTAAATAGCCATCATTAATAATCACCCAAGCATAAAACTGAAAGACAAAGATTTGCAGATTATGATTCTATCACACCAACCTCATTTGTTCATTGATTTATTAAAATTTCATGGTGAAGATAATTCAAATTTTAGCTAAGCTAACTTACATGAATCTTAATACTTTTTCTACCAGGTGACATAACAATATTATTTTAGAATCTTTTATTTTATTATTTTTAGTGTAAAAGGAGAATTGAATAGGGACCAAGATATTTAGAAAATGCTCAAAATTTCCCACTGAAGACCAACAGTTCACAGAAGTTTTAGAAGAACACTAAAGCCTTCTCTGTGCTGACTGCCCATTCTAATAAAAAACTCAGAAACTCCAACTGGCTAGGAGAAGAGGGAGGGGGAAGATGAGGAGAAAGAGGGAGGGGGAGGGGGCAGGAAGACAAGACACTGCCACCAACCTCTGTTTCATTGAATCCAGATGCTCTTGGGAATCTTTCAACCAAGACTTCTGTCTACTTGAATTCATTAAATGGGATGGATCCAATCACCTATTGTAACAAATCACCTTAGGGGCTTGGGAAAAAAGCACAGATTTATGATCTTACACGTCTGAATGTCAGAAGTCTGGCATGGGTTGTACAAAGCTAAAATCGAAGTGTTGGCAGAGCCGCGTTCCTCCTGGGACCTCCAGGGAAGACAACATTTTCTTGCTTTTTCCACCTGCTAGGGGGCGCCTGCAGCCCCTCACTGTGTCTCCTCCTTCCGTTTTCAAATCCATCTTTAAATGGGTACCGTCTTTAAAGCTCTCTCTCTCCCCACTCCTCTGCTTCCGTCTGCTATCATTATCACTCTCCTTCCCTCTGCCTCCCTCTTCCCTTTCTCATCTAAAAACACTTGTGATTACATTGGGTGGGTCCACCAGATGATTTGGGATATTTCCCTGTCACATCTGCAAAGGCTGTCGTGGAATGTAACATATTCACAGACTGTAAGGAATAGGACATGTACATCTTAAGGGGGCCATTATCCTCTTTACCGCAGTGAGGAAACTGCCATTGGAGGCCAGAAAACAGTGGCTCTGGTTTGTGTTAAAATCAATTGGCAAAACTATTGCCTATGTTAATTTGTAAGATAGAGCAAGATAAAGAGAACTTGTGCACCTTTCTGAGAAGACTTCCAGGCAGAACTCTGAAAGTGCCAACTGTCTTTCCTATATAAGGAAGAGAGAGACTGGCTACAGAAAGAACGGTTCAGTCTGCAAGCAGAATTTCAAGGAAATATAGAAGAACCAGTATGTGCTGGGTTAGAAAACAAAACTATTTTACATTTTCATTATCTTTAGTCAGTAAAAGATTCAATAAGTAAGAAATGAACTTGGGGTTGAGATCAAATCAAAAGTTTATTTATAAGACCTTTGCTAAGACCTCAGATTTAGCAGAGTGCTTGGTTAGACACCCTCTGAACTAGAATAGAGTTTCCAACAATCTCAGGGGCCATGTCCCACAGCACCCTGACACTCAGCCCAAAATAAAGAGAGGTCTGCCTCAAAAAGACTTATGAATGTGACTTTAGGGGCATGAAGGGAACGCAATCAGTCACAGAATTCCCTCCAAGTGGCCAAATGTAAGAGCCTTGGAGCAGCTCTGATTAAGAGTGGAAAGAGACTTGACTCAGGGTGGTGAGCGCATGGTGCAGCATGCAGATGATGTGTTCCGGAGTTGTACACTTGAAACATGTATGGTTTTATTACCTGATGTCATCCCAATGAGTTCCATAAAAGGGGGAGCAGGGACAGTTCAAGATGAAAGGAGGCTCTGGGCCCCCAACATTCCACAAGCAGAAAACAGGTTGAGAAAGCTACTTAGCAACAAATACAAGGCATATCTTTTAGGGAAAAAAAAAGTCCAAAGGATAGAGACAGAGGGTCTGGATCGGAAGTGACTCCCAGGAGCAGGAGCAGGTCCTCCAGGCAAGGAGCATTTCCTTCTGCAGAGTCAGGAGCCCCAGGCACTTCATGGGGTTCAGAAGTGTTATGGGACCAGTGATTGCTATGGGCCTCCTCCTCTCTTTTTGTTTTGCTGTTGTTGCTGTTTGTTTTGTTTTGTTTTTCTGAAGAAAGGGGGACTACCATAGGCAGCACCTCGTGTGGATGTGCCTGGAGTCCTGGAAGCTTGGCGACCCTGCATTCCCTGCAAAAGGGCCTCGAGAGCTTGTCTGGAGTCTCGAGCCAAGGAGTGCAGCTACTCAGGTGCTCTTGCCTGAGGAACAATTCTCTTCTATGGACAGGTCATCCTCTTCCACCTAGCACACATTTTCGGGGGGATGTACACGGAGTGCTGAGAAAGGAAGGGACACTTGTCTAGCCAGCCGGGTCAGTCACATCAACCCTGGTGATCAGTGAGGTAACAGATGTCACAGCCAAATTGTCTTCACATCCTTCTTTTGGAATGAGACCATCTATGGTGGTTCTCTTGACTCCATCTCACCGCTGCTTACGGAGTGTAAGCAGGGGCTGGGTAACTTCTCTTTTTCGTTCAGGCCTCAAGATCAAGAGGATCTAGACTCAAAGATTCTCTTCCACATCTAGACCTGATTTAGATTGTGAATTCATAAGCTTCTCCCAAGACGTCATGGTTATTATGTGAGACTCTGAGAATCTTAGAAGGGATGAGTATATTTGCATATAAAACAGAGAGCAGGCTGTCATAGATTGTTAAATTAATTGCTCCCATTCAGTCACCTCTTCCAGTACCTATACCTTTCTTGTGTGCCTTTCTGATTTGACTCTGAGCTTGGCTACATGAATTTCCTTGACCAATAAGACATCAGCAAATACGGCACAGACAGAGATATAAACAGAGCTTGTGTCTGGGGCTTGTCCTCTTGTTGCTGCCCTCACTGTGTCTAGCCTCCCCAAGGATGAAAAACCACAAAGACAAACAGGCACAGCGACCTCCAGCCAACCCTCCAGCTCCATGCAGCCACATGCATGTCCAAGGAAAAACCAACACCAAGACCACCCAGTGAGCCCACAGGTTAATTACACAGCATTGACAACTGAAATAAGAATTCAGTAGAAGCGTGGTCCTAGGAGCTACGGAGAGAAAATGAAACTCAGTTACAATTTAACTGCTCTTTTCTAGCCCCTGGAGCCAACAGCCCCACCACCACTTACTCTACAGACCAGTTACTTCCAGTGGTACCAGATTCACTCTCAGAAATCCCATTCCTCACCATCATAGTCCAACTGCTGCCCTCACCACAAGACTCCCAGCATCACACTTTGTGGATTTTGGATAATGTTTGTCAATATTTAGTCCAAGTTGAATGAGTTTTTAAAGTAACATCAGTCCTTATATGGTATCATAGATGCATCCTTAGGCTTTCTGTATTCTGATAACCCAGATCATAAAGTTATAAGTTTGTCAGGGAAAAAACCTTCTATGACATGGTAACCTGGCTTAGGAAACACTTCCTCAAAATATTTTTCCATTTTTGCAACAATATCTAGGGTTAATTTCGGTACCTTACCTTTTCCTCCCAGGTTCCACCTGAGCCTGTGCTCCCAACTAAGTCAGGAAAATTAGAAACTTCTCTCCGACAGATTGATGACGGAGATCTAAGCTCTTGCGCCTCCTAGGAAGGAACTTCCATGTTTAGGAAAGGAAAACTAAGTTTAGGAAGTTAACTAAACATCCATGTTCAGAAAGGGA
The DNA here is from genome assembly GCA_004024845.1 of Tonatia bakeri. Classification (NCBI taxonomy): domain Eukaryota; kingdom Metazoa; phylum Chordata; class Mammalia; order Chiroptera; family Phyllostomidae; genus Tonatia; species Tonatia bakeri. Next base: position 118,883 of record PVIA01001339.1, on the reverse strand, counting down.
CGTAACTCTTCCCGGTTGCAGCTCACTGTGTCATCTCTGGGAAGATGAAAGAGGAAAATGCTCCTTTATTCACTGCCAAGGACACTGGCGAGAAACAAGCTTTTTGCCAATACTCTTTAACCTGCTCCTGTCCTCAGACCTGTGAGGTGGGCAGAGCTGTGTCAGCATCTCTGCTCTATGGATAAGGAAACTGTGCTCCCGCAGGATAAGTGGCTGACACAAGGTCACAGACCTTGTACAAGGTGTAATAGAAGCTTAGACGCAAGTCCCTTTTTGAAACAGTAGCTTGACAATTATTGCTTTTTGAAGAAAATTGGACCTTTGCCCTGTATCTTTTCCGTATGAGCAGGTGACTTTGAGTTCATTTTTAACTTCACATGTGAACTATGGATAAAAGTGACTGCATTGCAAAGGAGTAGATGACATCGAAAACAGCGAGCAGTTAAATCTGTAGGCTCTGAGCCAGATTGCCTAGGTTCAAATGCCAGTTCCGCTACTTCCAAGCTGGGTAGCCTGGGGCAAGTTGTTTTACTTCTCTGTGCTTATGTTTCCATTACTTTAAAAATTTACCTCACAGGATTTGGGGAGATTAAACATGAGCTAATATATGAAAATCTCCTATAACAGGATCTGGCTCCTAGAAAGCATCAGCTCTCATTACGAAGCCTGGCGTGTGAGTCACGTGCTCATTCCATTGCTTCACGCTGCTTCAGAGCCTCAGAGTTCACGGGGTCAACTGCAGTGCATAGTATGTCCATTTTCCCAGCCAAAAGACCAACTCCTCTTAGTGGACTCTGTTTAAAAAAATCTTTACCAAAATGAATAGAGGGTTTGTCTCTGCTTTGATAAAACGCAAATGAAATTTTTTTCTCTTGCCAGACTGTAGTTGACTGTATTTAATAAATTATTCACTGTGACAGAGGAAAAAGCTGAGCATTTTTGCACAAAAGAGACAGCCCAACCACCTCAGAAAGCTCTGCGGTCCCCTGTGGATTGGAGCAGACACCGGCAGGGATCAATGTCTCAGAACGTGAGACTGTATGTCAGCCATTCAGCAAGCTTGTATCATCCCCTATCAGCCTCCGTGACTCTGGGCTCGAGGGATAAAAGGGGGAGTCAATCAGAGCCTATAATAAATCCTGAGTCTGAAAACACAGGAATTTTAAAAATAATGAGAGGAGTTCAATGCATATTCAGGGGAGTTCTATTACAGGCACACTTAACTTTTTCGTCTCTAATTATATGCTTTCAGGTAAAAAGAAAAAGTCAGAGAGACAGGGAGATGTGGAAGTAACTACACAAGGCCTGTAATTGATTCCACCCCAAATTCCGCTCCCTGTTCTGGGAATGAGAGTGACATGAGGCCGAGGCGCGGCCACCCCTCAGTAGAGTCCCAGGTCTCTCCAGCAAGCTCCTGCCTCCCCCTCAGGTGGTGCGAAGGCAGGGGCTAAAGAGGAACACCACTTTCCACGCCACCTGGCCCACGTGCAAGCCAGCGTCCTTCCCCGGGTGCTCACCCAAAGCAAGAGCCATCTGCTCCAACACTGGCTCAAACACTGGCTGCGTGTCTCTGCTCACACAAGAGTCAGCCGGCAGTGGGTTGCCTCTTAGGATTTTCCAGCCTAATCTCAAGGACAGATTTTTCACCTTAAAGGCAACTCCTCTGTTCCTCGGTTCTTAGAATTTACATAACAGTGTTTCCTTCCTGGGCCTTCAATGCAACCTATAAGAAAGAAACTTCATTCCTTCTATAAAGCAACAGATCAGACCTAATTTCACACTCTAAATTTCACTGGATTGCATTTGATGATTTAGACGATTGCAGGGTTGTGTCAGGAAAAGGAAAACAGGGATATTTGTCACTGCTTCACCCATGCTGACAACTCGCAGGTCTTCATCCTGCACAAGTGACCTGGTGAGATGAACCCCCCACGGTCACTGGGGTGTGCTGGCGGTCCTGAGATGGAGTGCGACATTTGCAACAGTGAGACTCAGCAGGAGTGATTTCTTTGAAAAATAAAATTAGCATAATGATCGTAATATGCTTTCACCTGCAGGAATAAAAGTGATACCACTTGTGTTAAGTTTATTGGACACCAATCTATACTGAACGGGTTAAAGCCGCGATTTTCAACCGGTGCACTGCAAGAATTTTAAAGCATGCAGCCCCTGAATATTTAGTCAGGGGCACTGGCCTCTCTTCCCTTCTACTGTCAAATGAAGAAAAACTGACACCCGCCAACACAACAATAGCCGTCCGGTGTGAATAAATCAAAAGAATACCTATGTTTTTTTTTTTTTTTTGTCAGATAGGCAAAAAATATATTTTTCGGTGTGCCACAGGATTTTAGTAATTATTTTATGTGTGCCATGAGAGGAAAAAGGTGGAAAATTACTGGGTTACAGTATCACTTCCCCCGGGAAATTCTGTGTAGGTGGGCATGGGAGGAGAGATACCTGAAAAGAGTTTCTGAAAAGAACTTTTAACACAAAGCAGATTCAGGCAGATAAAATTTCTGTTTTCATTAGAATGAAAACTTCTTAAACTTGAAGTTTTTTTATATAAAAATAAAAATGTAATTATCTTATTTTCTCTTCCTCAGCTTGATATCAGTATATTAAATATATTAAATTCACATATTGGCCGAGATTATATTATTAAGAAGAAAAGCAAAATGAAAACATCTTCAAGTCTGGATTGATAGCAGTTGAATTGTATCTCATTTAATTGACAAAGTAATTATTACCATTATTCTTCTATAGTTGAGGCATCTAAGGTTACAGGAAGTAATACACTATTGATACTTAATATAAATTATGGAGTTAGGATTAGCTCACCTACTGTAACAAGATACCCAGAGCTTGGGTCCCTTGTAGTAGGGAAGCAACCCCCCACAATCCTTCCTCCAGGCAGGACTGAGGGCAGGGAAAAAGCAGAAGGTACAGCATTTAAGAAACATTGCATAACAAAGGCAAGTTACTGGCCTTGCCAGAGGGAAAATTGTGTCTGTAACTGTGAGAACCTGCCAGTGACTCAGGACTAACCAGTGACTTAGCCAGGGTGTGGATGCCCTCCCCATGCCTGTGCACCCCTGGGAATTCTTGCCCTGACTAAAGATGGCAGCTGAAAGGAGGTCAAAGACACTGGGAAGCTGACAAAAATGGTGGACACTAACACACCACAGGAAAGGCCGAATATTAGGTCACGTAGGAACTTCCAAGCTGAGCATTTAAATTGGAGTGAGCTGCCACAAGGGCTAGAGCTCAGGAGGTCTGTCTGTGGGTCTGCCAGGAAATCCTGCTATGAAGGAGTAAGTCAGCCACAAGGTCTGCAGAAGAGGCTGCTGTAAGGTCTGTCTGCCTGGAAGTCTGCAGAGGAGGCTGCCACAAGGTTGGGAGGCTTGCCTGGAGTTTGCCTGGAGACGGCTGCAGAACTGTCAGTGCTGCAGGGACCTTCCTGGCCACCCAGAGACATGACAGATGCCCAGAAATGAACTGTGATGGGGAATGCTAAGCTACAGACTTACGCTTTTCTGAAAGACAGTATTTTGAGTAGTGTATTCTAAAACTGGCCTGGTCAGGCAGAGGGAAGCAGGACTATGTGTTTTAGGGTGTTTTTTTAAAAAAAATATTTTATTTATTTATTTTTAGAGAGAGGGGAGGGAGAAAGAAAGGGACAGAAACATCAATGTGTGGTTGCCTCTTGAGTGCCCCCTACTGGGGACCTGGCCCACAAACCAGGCATGTGCCCTGACTGGGAATTGCACTGGAACCCTCTGGTTCACAGGCCTGCACTCAATCCACTGCACCACATCAGCCAGGGCTGTTTTGGGGTGTTTTTAAAGGGAGCAGGACTTAATGGCAGAAATATGCCATTATTCCAAATTTATATAACCTTTAAATAAACAACTCCTTTCCTTTTTCACCAAACTCTTGCTTTGGAAGTCACACTTCTTGGCGGCAGGCAATAGAACCCCACAGCTATTGCAGAATACTGTTGGCAGGGTTCGGTAACACTAACACCAAAGTGGCTTCTTCTCATGTGATTCAACCGTCTGAGCCATAGGATCCGAGCAAAGGTAGCTTCACTCTCTTCCCATTAGCAGACATACTTGTACCATGCTCTGGCTGCTGACCAAGAACATAGAGGAGAACACCCCAAGCCCTCCTCTCCTTGGCTGTTCCTATCTATGCTAAGGTCTCAGACACACTCAAAACGTACAGTGCACTCTCTCTCTGTCTCTCAGAGGCGGCTCTTCCTCCCTGACGGCTGGTAAAATAATGCATGCAATCTATGGAAATCAAAGACCCATCCATCAACATCCTAACCAAAGTAAGAATAGAAGGTACTTAAAAACCTGTAATAATCCAATTAAACTTAAAAGTGTAAAAGGTTTAGAAATTTAAAAATGTATCACTGAGAGAGGTATTTGGGCACCAATAAAACTGCCTGGAGCACGGAGCACCCAGCACAGGAGGAGGGCAGGCTCCAGGTCCTAGTGCATCGAATGTGTGAGGCGGCATCCAGGCCTCCCAAGACTTCCCCCTTCACTCAGCCTCAGGGAACCAGAGAGCTGCAGCACTAAAAAGCACCAGGAGCAGCAAAAAAGGGGAAAAAAAGGAAAAAAAATACCTGGTGATGAGATTAACTTTTTATCCCTCAGGCAGAGTGGGCAAAAGCAAAAAATAGAAATTCCCCATCACCTTCTTGCAATCTTCCCCCAGGATTCTCTGAGCAATATGTATTCCCTCAGAAGACTGGCTTCTTCAGCAGACACCCTGTTTTTCACACACCTTGAGTCCGCCTTTTCTATTTTTCAATTTTCTAATCAATTTCTTCCAATCTCTTCCAAGAGAAAAGGAAAAACATCTTTCAAGCTATAATGTAAAAATACACAAATGAATTACCAGATGTGGCGCACTTCTGCATGCATTTATGTGAGTGCTTTGCTTCTGTTGACAAAGCACAAAATGAAGTCAATACTCGAAAATAAATTTATTTCACAGGCATAGTCCAGGCCTTCCCAAATTGAGTGGAGGCCCCAATGATCTGATCAAGTGAGCCTGAGAATAATTAACTACCCATGCATGGTCAGCTGCGTGTGGAAAGAATTTGGTTGAACGCCACGGCTTAGCACTCTTATCACTGCCATCTACAATGTGACGGCAAAGACAGTTACCAAATTTTAAGTAACCATTGCATCCCACCCCTTACAATGGTCCTGAATTACATACTGAGTCTTAATTTTTTCATCTGTATAATGAGGAAGTTCAAATAAATAATCTCTGACACCCTCTCCAGTTACCTAATTTTCTAAAAAATAGTCTAAACCTCTCAGTATGCCTGAAATATAAACATTTTGTAAATTCTAATTCAAGCCAAGTGAAAGTCAAGAAATTGCTTACATAAAGCAATGAATTCACTGGACAACAAGCAAAGCCACTGAATTCTAATTCTGGCGGTTCTATTCTGTGTTCTGGTTATTTACCGCTGCATAAAAACCACACTGAGCTTAAAAACATACGACAGTCGTCACTTGTTATATTCCTTCTCACAGTTCTGGAAGTTTCCGAGCTCAGGAGGTGGGTTCTTTTCAGGGTTTCAAATGCAGTTCCTGTGGATGGTGCCTGGGGCTAGAGGCATCTCAAAGGCTTCCTCACCCACAGGTCTGACTTTGACTCTGGCTATTACCTTGGACTTCAGCAGGCTGTTTGGCCAAAATACCTATATGCGGCCAAGGGGGAGCATTGCAAGAGACAGGGAAGCAGGAGTGTTGCCAGACCTGTTACCTAGTCCGGGAAGTCATGTAGCATCCCGCACGCTGCCTTCTGTTTAGTAGAAGCTAGCCGCTAAAACCTGTACCTATTCAAGGAGAAAGGAATTAGGCTCCACTTCTTTTTTAAAATATGATTTTACACTAGTTTCAGGTGTACAGCATAGTGGTTAGACAATCATATAATTTACAAAGGAATCCCCCCCCCAATATTTCAAGTACTTACCTGGCACCATACATAGTTATTACAACATTATTGACCATATTCCCTATGCTTTACTTTACATCTTCGTATTATTTTGTAAATGCCAATTTGTACTTCTTAATCCCTTCACCTTTTTCAGCCTCCCCTGGTCAGCCAACACTTGGTTTTCTCCATCTATGAGTCTGTTTCTGTTTGTTCATTTATTTTAATTTTTAGATTCCACATGTAAGTGAAATCATAGGGTATTTGTTTTCCTCTGACTTATTTCCCTCAGCTAAATATTCTCTAGGTCCATCCATGCTATCACACAGAGTGAGATTTCATTCTTTTTTGTGGCTAATATCCTGCTGTATATTTGTACCATGACTTTTTCTCCACTCATCCAGTCATGGGCACTTGCGTTGCGTTCATATCTTGGCTCCCCTCCCTTCTTGATGAGAGAGAAGTCACGGAACTTTCAGCATGATTCTGAAACCATCACACTGGTCCTGGTCTGGGCTCTCCACATTTAGGTCTCTGTTATTCAATAAACTATCAAAATGTGTCTAAAAGTAAAATATATAACAAACAAATTCAACTGCACTTCTCAAAATATTTTGTATTTCAGGAGAGCGACAGCAATAACAATAGTCATTGCATGAGTCCTATGCTGAGCGCCTTAAATGTCTTCTGTATTGCCTGTGCCACAGGTACGGTCGTAACCCCCAGGACCCCTATCAGTGCACCTGAATTCAGAGCAATGAGTAAACACCTGAGAAAATTAAAAACTCTGTTTTCAACCTCCCACACAGAGAAAGAGTGTAAACATTTCTTTAGAGCACTGTGACAGTGAAGTTATTTTGGTTTAAGACATTTCAGCACACTTGTCATTATCTGTGATGGTTCCTTATTTTTCACAAGGAGAATGAACACCACAGCCTCAGTCTCTCTCCCAAGTTTCTCTGAGCAAATGATTCTGTGGAATAACTCATCCTCAAAGACTGTCTTGTAATCAGAGGATGAACGCATGTTATGATTCTGCCGGCGGACACTCCGAAAGGACCTTGGAAACCACATTTCAGGCTACTATTTGAGTTCTAATAAAGCGAACTTTCCCCGTCAGAGCAGACACGCAGCACTGACAGCAGGCAGGCTGCAGTGAAATTCTGAAAAGTACAACTTTATGAGAATACCACGGCCCAAGCCCGAGTGTTACTGAGCACTGAAGAAGCCTGCTGCCTCCCCAGAGCCTCCTATTCAGAGGGGTCTCATTATTTTAAAACACAGCCATGACCTTAAGAAGAGGTGCGTGTGAAAGCCAACCCCAGTGTGATCAGGGACTTGGCTGAAGAGTGAGTATGTGCAGAAGCCAGAGGTGAAGTTAGACAGAACGGCAGCCCCCTACTGATTATTGATGTATTGACCAAGGCAGAACAGCCAGAAAGTCTAGCCATTCCTGTGTCTTCCAAGACGATGCCGCTTCACTGATTAGAAAAACACCCCAGCGAGGAAGCTGGAGAGCATGGTGCCGATGGGATGGAGCAGGTCCGGCCCGGAGTTGCCAATCTCTCGTCATGTCCAAATGATCAGAGCAACCCTTCAGAGGTGGCGTCAGACTGAACTTGACCCAACCGCCCACACGGAGCCTGGGGTCCAGGCTGTGTTTGCCTTGAACTTAAACAACCAAATTGAAAAGAAAGGGAAAGTAGAAAACACCTAAAGAAGGAAAGAAAAATAACAAACACTGTTTGGCTTTGCCCTGGGAATTTATTCTATTCAAAAATGCTTCCGCGAACCAGTGACACTCAAGAGCCTGGGGTTTTACTGCATGTTGGTAGAGCACCAAGTATATGCAATAACTACATCTAAGCCTGAATGAAAATATGCCTGAGAAGACATGGAACTAGCCTCTTGAGAAATTCGGCGGAAAGTCCAGTTAAACTTAATAACAGGGTTCATTGAAATGGTGGCCACACTCTTGGATTTTTACCAGTTTTGAACACCTGGTGAGCAGTCACTGCTATACTGGGAATGTTCTGATAAATAATCAGCATGGCGATATTCCCTAGACTGTTACTGGTATCTGCTCTTCAAAGGATGCTTGCGGGGGATGGCGGGGCTCAGTGACTACTTTTCCTTCCTTTCTGCAAAATAGCTGTGTCAGTGGGATCTTTAAGCTGGAGCAGTGGCTATTTCAAGGTCTGGGCCACACTGAGTCACAAGAAAAGGATGTTAGTCTAAACCTTGTGGCTTATTTTTAATAGACTTTGTTCAATCCAGCCTAAGTACCCCAATTTCCTAATGTTCTCTGAAAATACAATGAGATTCCAGAGCAGGGAAACTGCCCTTAAAAAGATCAAGTTTTGAGAAACTAACAAATATGATGATCAGTATTAGTGTGAAATCAGAAAGCACTGACTCGCCCCTTTGTTACTTTTTCACCACAGGGTATGTTTCTTTTTTCCCCTCATAGGAGGTACTCACTTTTCACCGAACACAAAGATTTGGAATTAATTTTAGAGTTAATTAATGTTGATAAGTGTTTACTATGAGCTAAGGATTGTGCAAAGTGCTTTCAAATGATTACATGTCATTTAAGCGTTCACTCCTCTTCTGGGCTCCAATTCCAGCTTCTCCTCCTACTACGCAATGTGGGTAAGTGACCTGACACTTCAGAGCCTCAGTCTCCTCATAGGGACATTGGGAGTAGTTATTGTATCTGCCTCACTGGTACAGAACCAAATAAAATAACATCAGAGTCAAATAAAATAATGTTGTGCATCTAAGTAAGGATTGGGGGATTGCAAACAAATGAAAAAAAAAAGACTTAAAAAAAATGCGTAGAAACAATGGAGGGAGTAAAAAGATGAGTGAGAAAGCTAAAGGACCGGGCTCTCACCAGGCGGGAACCTAGAGGCACCTGGAGAGCGCTCGTGGTGGGAACCACTCTACAGTCCCACCGTGGAGCTGCTCCTACAGCGAATTACTTCTAGCTACATCCTTCAATTACTTTGCTCAATATTTAAGCTCCCCACACTGATTAACCATATTGAATTATGTGACTTCCCTTTAGGTATCTTGGATAAAGCAAAGAATGATCTGGCGAGAGGGACCCCATCAACTCCAATGGTGATACCGGAGGCTCCCAGTTCTACACCCTCCCGCCAAGGGTGCGCATACTTGGGGAGAGGTAAGTCTCCCAGAGCAAACTGGCTGCTAGCAGAGGAAAGGAGACAGGGTGCTAGATATTACCCAAGATGACAAAGTCCACTACAGACTAGAATACACGGCGCATGTTAGAACGCAATAAATGTCAGCCATCTAACTTCCTTATCACGTAGCTCTCCCCGTTGTGCAAAGAAGTCAACAAAAGCTCAGAAAGGTTAGGCAACTCTGCTCATTCACATACAAAATAAGTCGGCTGAAACATCTGAATTACGTGACCAAACACTTCCAGCAGGAAGGGTGAGAGAGGGCAAGAGTTGAGGCAAAACGAAGAGCTGTTTAGATGGAGGAGTACTGAGAAAAATCTATTTAGGATTGGAGTTCTTAAACTTACTTTTCCTTGGGCACAGCATGAATTTTCAATGCCATGCTCTTAAATTGTGCAGTGTGTTCTGTGATCTCTAGATGTGCAAATCTGCGGGGTCAGATATCATTACAACCCCTTGGGGAAGTTTCCTGTTTGACAAAACAAGAGCCGAACTTTCTCAAAGAGGTTAGAAGGGTGTAAGTACGAGCGTTAACCTCCCGGTCTCTGATGAAATGAATAGAGGATAGTGAATGTTTACGAAGCCAGGCACACTTGAATTTTGCAGCTCATCTCAAGAGCAGGAGGCAGCCCCTAAGGCTGCTGGGATAGCAGGAGGAATCGGTACCTTCTGTTATCTCAAGAAGTTTTACTGAGCCTGTGACCCCAGTCATTTCTAATTGCTATCAAAGTCTGTTGCCACCAGCAAAAAAATTCTAAAAATTGAAGAACAAGTATACATTTGTTTTCATGAGTGGCTTCCCACCCCTGCTCCACAATCGTGTTTCTAAGAAAATTGTAAGTGCAGCACGTAGCAAAGTTCTATGTACTTTGGATGGGAGCTTGGGGGTGGCAAGCACCAAAGCCATATATATACATGCTGTCTTCACATTAAAAACCAGCTAGGACTTTGGGGAGAAACAGAAAAAGAATTTTAAGAATGATGTTGAGACATCAGCATAAATACTAGAAGACAAAATTGAGTCCAGAGAACACAGGAAGGGATGTGGGATTTGGAGACGGTGTATGACCCTAAGGTCATTCACCCTAAGGAGAGGGGCACGAAGGTACTCAGATTCTGCCTAGAGTCACAGGACTCCAGGATCATCACAAGGGACACTTTTTGAGGGTAGTGATGCCTCAGTGCTTTACAGGCCCTGTAACTTGTCCCCAGTCCCTGGGAAGAAGGAAACGTGCATTGAAGATGTCAGGCCTCCGTCAGGATGTAGTAACTGGAGGACAGAGACTCAAGTGGGACAGAAGCAGACAGAGAAAAGAGCAGAGAAACCAAAGAGTCGGGAAAAGAAGAGGGTGGCAGATGAACCCAGGGAGAAACAAAAAAAGCAAAACCCTGGATCGGAAGCAAAGACTTCAGGGAGGCCACAGAATAATAGTGTGATTTTTTTTACCAGTAGGGACAGCAGAAAAATGGTAGCCACAAAGAACAGCCTGTGAGCAACGAGAATGAGAAGGTACACGGGCTGACCACAGTGTACCTGGTCAGTGCATGCTGGCCACGTGCAGGCACTCATTTTTCCCATGGAGCTGCCATCACACAGAAGTAGATCAGTATCCCTGTCTGCAGATAAGGAGGCTGATCTCAGCAAGGGTAAGTCACAGCTGACAGAAAGCAGTTCAGAACCCATGTCTGCTTCAACAGCCCTCGTTTCACTCCAACGTCCTAAGCTCATACCCATGGCTGAGTCTCTCCTCAGCCCCTGTTCCCACCACCCAAGAATAGCAAGACCTATAAAGCAGGCTCCAACCTTTATGACGTCTTACTATACTAAGCTACCGTTTTTATAGGATAAAGTCAAATATCATTTTTATTTGGTTCAACATTATAAGCATTGTTCTAACCACTGTGCACAAATTATCTCATTTTATCCTCATTGCTGTTCTTAAAATTTGCAAATATAACTATTCATTCTCACACTATTTACAGCCATGAGAGGGGAGAGTCTTGAAGGAATTAGCCATAAAAGCATTTTGATGAGGCACAGAGGTCAGGTCACTGCATGTCAGTTGTGGCTCAGGCTGCAGAAGGGCTGGAGACATTTGTACTATTCCTCCCAGAGGCCAGTTCTAAGGTGTGTTCAAGGGAAATATACACAGTAGCTCAAGACTTCAGGACTACTATCCTTGCATGAATCTGCAGGACAGCAGAAACTGTAGGTTCATAGGCTCTGTGCTGGCTATGAGGGTGCTGGTGCCAATGAGGAAAAAAAAAATGATTCTCTAGAAATCACAAGACCAGAAAAACAGTCTCAGTACCATTACGTAACAGCTATATGCCCTTGGACAAGTCACCATCTCTGGTTCTCTTTTCCCACGTGGAGAGGAGGAACTTGAATAATCTCTACCAACCCTGCCAGTTCTAGCAATGAATGTCTTTATGAAGCCTTTCTGAACAAAGCTGGCCCTTGAAAGGGGAGCTCCTTCCCTTTGCTGATAAATGCAGTCTGTTTGCTCAGCAAGATTAAAGAGCATAAATATTCAAGCCAGGCACCATTTGGACTGTGGCACAGCGTAACAATGCTAATTTGCTGTGAAGAAGTCAAAGCCAGCATCTGCTTCACATATTTATAAAGATGTTCTTAACCTCCAGTGCTGGGGTCAATCACAAACTCACATTTGCATTGGTAACTTCATTTAGCCGTCTCCCTGCCCCTGGTTCGTTAGCTGCGTCTTCAGCACATAACAGAGATCATCCTCGCAAAAGGAAAGTAGATCCCTCCGTATATTTTGCGAATCTAAATACTATTTCAGGACGGCTACAGAATGGTCCTGGGGGTCACTAAGGAATCTGGGTTCTCTGAGGACCGCTCAGTGGCTGCCCTGGTCTTGCCTAATTGTGCTAACCTCTCCAGCTCAGGACCCTGGGTAGGTGTGCTGCACTGAATAAGCTGGTAGGTGTGATGTGAAACCCTGAGAGTCTATTTGAGGGGTTGGAGAAATCTGCCTTCCAAGTTAAATAGGGCAGAATATCTTTGCAAGCAGCATACTGGAAAACTACGCTAGTCAAAATGTGCATGCTCTGCAAATGAGAGGTTGCTATTTTCCAAAGAAGTACCCATAAAATAGGGTGGGGGTGGGGGGGGACTCATACAACTCTCACCAGTATCTGCTACTGTAAAATGCCAGAAGCAATTATGATGTCATGTGTTGTCTAAAATTGGAGTGGCGAAACAGCTTGAGATGCAGTCAGCACCAATAAACCAAATAAAATCCACCGAGTTTTACTGCCCTGTATTGTTTCTTTACACAGTTAGAAGCAGCAAGAAAGGCATCTGCCACATTACAGTCAATTTATTCCTTCTTTATTCTCTCTGTTCTCATTCCTTCCTTCATCAAAATGAAAGCATGTGAAGTGGGATTGGTTAGGGATACATTTCAACAGTTACAGCAGGAAGAAGAGGTGCTGTTATTAAGAAAAATGTCTTCCTGGGTAGATCCAACGTAACTTACTGCTGCTAGCCTTGAAAATAGCCTCCCGATTACAATATGCTTCCCATTTTGTACTTCCTTTAGCATCAAGAACCTGAGATGGGAGCACAGAGCTTCCCACCTTAAATGGGAGAGAAAATAAAAGAGACACCTGTCACTCAGAACCTTCTAATAAATTCTACCTGCCAAGCAAGGCCCAGCTCTCAGACCACATCTGCTGAACGCCAAGGCCAACAACACCCAGCTCCACAGGGATGTTGTTTGCTGTGCCCTTTTGGCCAATGGTAGATTGATTTTCATGTTCTGGCTAAACAAACAGTTAACAATGCTGAACATTGTTTCTTGCTTTGCACTGAAGACCCAATTAGCAAACACAGTCAATGAACAGGTCGAGAGTTGAAGTTCAGACGGATGGGCTGGATCCTCAAGGCTAAACCTCTCTGTCTAAACAGCTTTCCAGTGACCTTTGTCTTCATCACAGGTGATCTCCTGTAAGATGTGTCACCACCCTCCATGTGCAGAGCCAGAGAGGAAATAAATTGCAGTTTATCCAAATATCATGTGTCAATGCACAGACAAATCAAATGGCTCCACGAAGATCATTACTGACAGAGAACCGACGACTCACATGGAAGGGTAAAGATCTGGGTCGAGAACAGCTCTGAGCTGCAGAGGTGGATAAATATATGGTGAATATTTAGAGCAGGCCTAGGTTAAAAGCAGTTTAAACTGAATATTACTTTAACTCATGACAGACCAGCTCTGTGGGTCTCCATGTCTTGGTGATGCTCTGTTAGTAAGCGATCGGGCCATCTTGGCTTTGATGACACGTCAGTCCGCCAGTACACATACACATCAGATCTACAGCTTTCTGAGCCTCCTTGGCAGACTTACAGGCCAATAATGGGTTGGGAATAGCAATCTGGCTAGCTGTTTTACCCACCACATACTTCACAGATGACGGTCTTCAAGACACCAAGGGACTATGAGACCCAGATAACAATTACACCAGGGTTCAGATCTACAGGATCTCGGTAGACATCTGACCCATAAAATATATTTGTGTTGATAGGATTTGCATATGTGTCTCCTGTGAGGTGCTGCCATAGAGCAACCCCATTGCTCTACGGGCTTTCTCAGAGGGAGAACAGATCCACCTACTTCCTGGTCCTTTGTAAACCAACAGCACCAATGACCTGGGGTCCTTCATCATGATAGGTACACCTGGAGTCATCAGCTGGCTGACTGTACCTCGTGCACATACTGATGGATGACAAGAGGTTCCCAAACCCCAAGAAGTCAATTCTTTTGGAGTCTTTACAGCCTCTACAACTTATTGAGCTGGCTCCTCTTGGGCACTGGAACAGAGAGAATGTGATTAGAACAATGGGGTGACTGACCACATGCTGACTACCCTTCCATGAAAGGGCTAATATTTTCTAAAAGCTGGACTTACAATCAGAAGTATTTATAACCAGTTCTAAGCATGGCAGCTATAAAAGCAAAACAAACCCAAATAAAACCATCCATTGCCTCTGACTTCACGGTGCTCACAATCTAGTCAGGTAGGCAAACAGAGAAGTGATGCATGACACTACCACCTTACCGTTGCTTTAAGACAATGCATGGAGCTGATCTCAAATTCTAATGGCTGTTGATTTTAACTCGTTAATATTTCTCTGATCAGTGTTCTCCTCCTTTCTTACTGCCAAGAGTCACCAACCCTCCTCCACCAGTTCCCTTCTATGCATAAAGCTAGATGACATTGACTGAAACCTGCTTAAAGTGAGGCAAAGGCCAAGATCTCTTCACGGTGTTTTAGTAACTTGTATAATAACTCACTTGGCTAGTCTCTGACAGAAGCTCCATATGTTCAGGAAGATGACATCGAGGAAGACCGCAAACCAGTCTTGAAATTAGAATAGCTTTGCCAAAATTACATCCTACTTTTCTAACCACAATCAGGCTAATCTATTCCTTCCCACTACATGATGGTGAAACACACGTTGCACTTCCAGGGGCTTTCTTGTGCACCCAGAAGGTAAATTTATTCTTATGTTGTGGAAAGAGAAAGAAACACATAGAGTCTAATTGAACGGAAATTTAGAATGTCATTTTGAACCCAAGTATTCCCCTGCCTTTAATTCTGCCATTAGAGAGCCATTTGGTTGAGTCTTTAAGGGTTGTCTGTTTGTTTGTTTCTACAAAAATTACTCAGCTAAAATAAATACTCAATGAGAACGTAAATCTCAGTTTATGTAACAGGAGAGCATTCTCTCACCATCTTGTTCCATCCAAGCACGAATCTTTCCATAATCTCTCTCTCTCTGCCTCTCTGGCCATAAAAACTATCATTTAATATAGATATTGAGACTCTTACATATGTTCCCAAGCCATAGGGAAAAAAAGTGGATGTCTCCGCAAAGCACTTAGGTGGCCTCAGTGAGATTCATCACAGGAATCCTCCTCCTGAGCAGTCCAAGAGCCACCTACCTGTAGGCAACACTCCTTGAAAAGTCCCTGTGTCACAGGGTTAAAGAGATCAAAAGCTCCACTAGCATGGCTTCTCTGCCTACATGACGATGTACAGTACTCCTTCCTGGCAGCCAATGGTCTGTCTGTGATGGCTAGGCTTCCAGGGTACCCTTTGGGCTCTACTTGGCCGATCCTACTATCTAGCCCACACCACCTTTCTATCTGGTTTGTACCAACATTTCCCAGTAAGTCACTTCCCTCCTACTTTCAATCAACTAAGGTTACCAGTCCTCCCTGCCCCTACCCTCTTCCATGCAGAGACCTGCCCACAGTGGGGTGGAGAGAGGAGTACCCTGGCTTACTGCTTCTTACTCTATCTTCTTTCCAGTTTTCTGGTTATGGTCCTGCTTTCTTAGGACCCACTTTGGAAGTCAGAAAATCACAGTTGACTGTTTCTTGTGGTTCCTAAAAGGAAGGTGGATGCCTCTGATTAAGGTGGGGTGACCATATAACAAAAGTAATGAAAAAAGAAACACAGACATCAATATTTCAGCATAGTATCTGATTTCATCAGATATTACCATTTAACACTTGAAGAAAATCAAAGGACTATCAATTTACTGTGCTAGGTACTAGAGTCTCTCCTACCTCACACGGCCATTAAAATGTAAAAACTGTACATTTATATAAAAGGTTTGACACAGTACTTGGCATGTAGTCAGTGCCTGGTAAATGTTAGCTATGGTTATTATTATCAAGAAGGAAGAAACTGAGTTGGAAGTAGCCTAGGAGAACATAAAAATCAGGGACAGATTTCACTACTGCTCAAGCTTAATGAAAGCCAACAAGACCACATCTGCCATCTTGGTTTCCTCTCCCTCCTGGATTCGTCCTTGACTCAGCTTTTCTCTCATGGCAGCTAGAAAGCTTCATCCTACTCACCTGCCACAAATTATTAGATCCCAAGAAAGCCCACATCCTCTACACTCATACTCTGGGTTAATTTTTTGCCTGTTCTCTGAAAATTTCCAGCAGGAATTTTGCTGTACCTGATTAATACCAAAACACTCTTACAGAAATTCAATATCGGCCTGATGTTACAGCAAACTCTCCCTCAGAGTGGTGGCATTACGCCTCCAGTGACAGGTTGCTGCCCGAAGTGGTCCCCTCCAAGCCACAGCAGAGACCCTTTGACAACAGGTAAATATGACAAAACTATTCATTAGAACCTGCATATAACACCCTCTCACCCCAAGAAAAGCCAGTTTAAAATCATAAATGTCAAGACATAATTGCCGGTAGCTTAAAGGTCAGGTTTAATTACAGTTGTTGAAACTGAAAAGTGCTAATTACTGAACCCATGTCAGAAGATTATTTGAATGGTTTAGAGTGTTTTGCTGGTGCCTTTCTACACCGTGACGGTAGCTGTTGCTTGACGGAGAAAAAAACGGTGACGGGCATTTGCCTCCCTGGGTGGATGGAAGCCCAGAACAAAACAATGCTGATGAAAAAGCTCCCAGCTCCAAACAGCTCCACAGAACGGCTGTGCCATGTTATTGTATTATTAATCATTTTCTTATAATCGGTGCTTTAGATATAATTTTAATGAAGCTTCAAGGAAAGCTCAATGCGTTACACTGGAACAACAAAGGAAGCACATTTATCACTTGGTTTGTAGGTGTAATGACAAAACAAATCAATAAATAAACAACTGGTGAAAAAATAACTCAATAACTGGAAAAGGTTGTTTTACCTGTAGGATTTCTAAGATTTCTATGGGGAATATTATTGACTTACCTGAGTATTTTTGTTCAGTTTTCTTATCACTAGTTTCCTTTGGGTTTCCAAAGATGAGAAAGTTTGAACAATCTTACATTTAATTTTATTTTTTGTCTCCTGTTTTTTTTTTTTTTTTTTACTATATAAGTGATAATACCTTTCAAAATTTGGCTCTATTTTTGGGAGGAAAATAAAAGTGTTCTGCAAGAAATGTAAGTGATAAGCAACCACACACCATCAGACGCTCCTCGTAATTGGTAAGAAAGGCCCTTCGGAAGATCGGGTCTGAATACTGATACGTCCCCATGGGGATGAAGGAAGTTTTATGCCATGTGGTTCTTATATGGAGATTAGCACTCCTGAAGAGAACTAAAACATCAATTTCCGCAGGAAAGAAAAATTGTTAAAATGAGGCAGGAACCCACAGAATGTGTTTTGTCAAAACGGAGAACAAAGGACAAAGGAAACAGCGCTTTACTTTCTAGAAGACACACTGAGAGAGACAGCTTTAGTTAAGAGAGGAGAGGCTGCATGACACCGGAGCATTTAAATAGCTCCAAAGGACCCACTTGTGACAAAGCAAGCTGAGCTCTTCACCGGGAAACCACAGACAATGCGAGGAGAGTCTGCACTCTGCTCTAGTTCAATAATGGAAAAAGAAAATGACATTTAATTAAGAGTTGCATGCCTTCCAGGTACTTATGACATTGAAATCAGTGTGGACATAAGGCATTAAAGCTTGACATCAACATAGTTCACCCAAGAAGTCATTTACTTAAGATTTACAACTGACTGTAAGAGAAAAGTGAAAATTTATGAAAGGTTTCCATCTGGCAGGCTATATCATTAGTATTCATACTGATAGCAGCAATGATTTAAATTTCATAATCTAAGTGAAGATACGCATCAAAAGATTCTTCTAAAATATGTCTAATAGCTCTGACTTCTTTATTAGAGTCTGCCTATGGAAAAAAAATGCCAGATATCAATGAAGAAGTCATCAAATGTTAATTTCAGTCTCTTCGAGCAGTAAAAATTTATAAAACAGTGGCATCATTGTGGCTGAAACCCCCACCCAAACTCTCTGAAAGAGGCACAATAAACTTAACTGCTGTTCATTGCTTTAAAAAATAAAATCTCATTGCTTTGTTTGATCTGATTACAGCAAGCATTTTAAGTCATAACAATGATTATTTTATTAAATATCAATAGCTCTTTGGGGAGGCTGAGGGAAGAGAAAACACGGCCCTTGGCCTGTGTTGTTCAGGCCTGTGAATAAATCTTGTTAACAGAGAGGAGGAACTAAGTATAAATCTCCTTCTGCAGAAAAAGCACTGCCATCCATTTTCCTGAATTAAAGCACACTGTCACAGCCAAATGCCCTCATGTTGTCAGAACAGGACTTCAGGAAGATAAACTCTTTGATGGGGGACTCAATGTTGGAAAATTTTAGTTTCAGGTAATAGCGAATAAGCTTAGTAATCAATGCATGTAATAAGCTCTTGTTTCAGGAACTGAAGGTAGGACACTGCCCCCTCCCCCCAACTCCAGGAGATCAAAAACAGTTCCACCTTTGTGCCCCAGGAAGCCTGCAAGCAATCAAGGTGGTATCTGAGCCATTGTGCTCCAGGGGGAGAGGCCCAGGACGCAAAGACGACCATCCAGGACACAGGTAGCAGAATGCTGCAGCTTTTATTTGATTAGCTTTTGCCCTGAATTCCAAACCCCTTACCTGCACTTTTCTTCTCCTTATAAACAGGGTCAGTTTAAAATGGAATTGAAGTCAATCTGTTAGGATACATGACCTGTCATCTTCTCAGATCGCTGGCCATCTGAATGAAGCGTCCATACAGATTCAATCCCTGTCTCTGCTTATTGGGTCTGGTGGTGACAGACAGCATGAACACCAGATTTTCGGGCTTCATATTGATATCCTCCTTAAAACTGTAGTTAGAGAAATGCTTGAAACAAAAACAAATGTGGTTTACACAGCAGGAAACAAACCTGAGACTTAGAATGTCCTCAGATGATAGTGGGTACAGGTTAAAAATATGTTTAAAAGAGGTTAATGTCATTCCAAAGATTTCTTGGAAGATGCTACAGAAATAAAGAGCAAGAGTTTCAGAGTCAGGAGACAGACATTGAATTTAGTTCCTCCACATTTTCATCCTGTGACCTCGAGCAAGCTACTTATCTTCCCCAGTCTCCTGCTTCTGCATCTGGAAAACACTGCCTAGCTCCTAGGGTTGCCGAACTCTACGTGAGCTCTTACAGAAGAAGTTCCCAAAAGAGCAGTCCACAAGAGTGCTCGGCTCTGCAAAGCTATCATGGCTCTGCATGAAACTCAGTCCACGGAGCACCTAGACTTTCCCACCCCAGAAATTAGCTCCAGGGGTTGAAGGAACAAAGTGCGACAGACACAGCTGGTTATCTGTCCAATGGCTTCCCCTCCCTTCTCCTTGCTAAAGAAATGTCGACTGTATCTAATCACATCCTGTCAATTTGCTCAGGAAAACAGACCCCTCCCATAACTCTAACTCTAAGACATAACCATGACTGGTTTTACTTCGGGCATGTATTATCATAATTAGTGCTAGTCACCAAATATGACTGGCTTTTTGCCCTACATGCACAGGTAGTATTGAATGTCCTGGCTTTTTTATGTTTGGACAGGATCATGTTATTAGTCACAATTAATAGATCAGGAAGACAAGTAATATCGAGATTTAATGGAGGATGTGAAACCCTCCCTTTTCCCTCTGGCACAGTACTCAACTAAGTTTAAGATGATAGCTGCTTATTTATCCTGAGCCTCTGAGTGGTGGTGCAGAAAGAGACCCCAGCCATTTCACAGTGTACACAGAATGTGAACAATGAAATGAACCTCTATTGTTGCCGGCCACTGAGACTTTGGAGTTGTTTGTTCCCATAGCAGACCCTGAGCTTTTGTAACTTAAGCAATAGATATTTCTTAATGGAACCTAATGAACTGAAAGAGAAATGAACAAGGCAAGGCTCATTTTTCTAGCTTTTCATGGAATTCTGTAAGCACTCCATTCTACCGGATGTGGGGAGGGAACATCAAAGTAGAGGAAGAAACACGAAATGAATAATGATCGTACAATATTTGAGGTTTACCGAATTGATTGGGAGTGGTAAAAAGCATTTCAGATAGAGAGCAGATTGAGTAAGTAGATGAGAGTGGGGAATGGTATCTCGGAGAGTTGTCTAAAGAGAAAAACAAGATATTGGGAACATCCTTCTATAGTATTCATGAAATTTGGACTTTATTCAGTGGGCCAGAAGCTTTTCTACTGTAAAACCTCTGACAATTGATGATGAAATGCAGGACACATATCCCTGGACAACCTCAAATTTTGAGTGAAATGACAATGACATCATTATAGTCATTGATGGTGGCTGCCACATGGTGTATCCCATGACACAGAAAAGACTGCTGATTACACACAACCTCATCTCTTTCCATTCCATTCAGAAAGGAATATTGAAGTTCAAAATTGTGAAATTTATATTTAAAAAGCAAATTACTATCGATCTTCAATACTTTAACTCAATTAGGAGCAGACATGCAATTCACACTTCACAAATTATCCTAATGCACTAATAGGGCCTGACAGCACTTCTACTATGGGCAGTAGGGATCATCAGAGGGTTTTAAGCAGAGGAGAGACGTGACTAGCAATGCACATTTTAGATAAATTTTTCTAAAAACAATGAGATGGATAGAATGAATGGGGCAAGATGATGGTTGAACATTGTTTAAGACACTTCAGCAGTGATAAGCTGTTACATCTTAAAAGGAAAGACAAAAAGGGGCATGTACCTATCTGCTAAATTCCAAGAGAAAAAGAAATTGTCTTTCTTGGTGTCTGTGGTTATTTGAAAACTGTTCAAATAGTTTTTTTTCCTCCCAGTAATCTCTCAGTGGCAATATCTATTGACTTGCTTCTACCGTTTTTTCTCCTCTCCTCTCCTTTACTCTCCTCCCTCTCTCTTTCCTCCTACCATTGCTTAATCCCTTCTTTGGGAGAACTCTTAAGTGTGTTTTAAGAACCTGAACAGCTGTGGAGTTGGTAAAGTGAAGCGTTTTCCCTTTTCCCTAGAAAACCATGGTGATATAGTTCAGGTCAAGATAGTGAGCTACGGAACCAAGACAATAGCAGTAAAAGGAAGAGGGAGAGATAGAATGAGGTGATGATAAAATACAGAACATGGTAATACCTTGTGTATTCTTAGTGGAAGCTGTTTTTCTGGGTAGTCAAATTCCTAGAATGTCGTAGGCACTCAATAAATATTTTCTGAATAAATAAGTTTGAGAACAAAATGCAAAGCACAAGGGTATATTGGGCTAAATCAAGATGAATCAGCCATGACTCCTGCCCTAACAGAGCTTCTAGCATTGCTGTTAACCCCAAACCTTAAGGCCAGAATGCCAAATACTTGGCACAGATGCCACCATTTCCCCTTCATTTTTTGTACACATAGGAGTCATTTCAATTGACCACTATAATGTCTCACTGTTGAACCTAGACACACCATCTGAAGCCTTCAGAAGACAATGCTCCAGAAAGTCACTGCCAATTGATCCAACTGGATAGGAAATGGAACCTAGTCACCTATTTCTCAGACTTACCAATACATTGAGTGAGTTTGAAAGGACTCAAGCAGAAAACTAAAAGTGAAAGGACGGTATTTCATACTTTATTTCTACTCTCCTTTTAATTGTGTTTCTCAGGATTCTGTCCTAATGAAGGGAAAGCAGAGCATTGGAGGTTGGCAGACACCAGCTGACGGGACTCCATCTCTGGAGGAGTGACAGTGACAATGACAGGTAGGCCCGTGTGGGCTGAGCAAGGATCAAGTGGGTGGGTTGGTCTGTGCAAATGGCTTATTTTGAGAGAGAAAAAAAGAAATGTGTTCTGTTTGTTTTGTTGACATAAAATATGGGAAGATGCCTCCTACACAGATCTTTCCATATAAACCATCTAAGGCAAATAAAGGTTATAAAAACCACATCAGACTGGAAAGCAAGAGCTAGGACTTCTCACCCTGCTTCCACAATAAATTCTTAGAGTTACTAGAGATAATGTCAGCTGCCCTTCAGTTCCCTTTCAGTAAACAGGGCTTCTAAATTACTGCCAATAATGGTAATAACCACTTTTGGAATACCACCATATACTAGGCAACATTCTAAGCATTTTGCATATATTATCCAAGCTAAGGTATATTTCCCTTGGAAACAAAAATGGTGGAAAGGTATTCATTCCCCGTTTGCTCCATTTGTATTATCATCCTCACTTGGCACATGACAAAAGCCAAGGCTCAGGGAGATTAAGGAACTTGCACACACGTCGTATAAGAAACACCGTCTGTCTGGTCCCGAAGTTGACCCCAGTAACCACTGTGTTTTACAGAAACTGCTAAATGTCATTTCAAATTCCAGCCAGTCAGCTGGGCTAAGACTGAGGCTTCAGAAAACAGTACGATGCCCACGTGGCGTGGCAACGCTTCTGTTTAGAGACATAACACTGTCCAGGCTGTGAAAGGGAGCAGCCTGCAGCAGGCCCCACCTGTTAAATGACCCCCAGCGTCCTGCTGTGAGCTAGCTGACATGGGCCTACACAGCCCTCTGTGGGACCTTTATTGAGCTGTTAATGTCTGTTCCAGTGCTAATGTAGTGCATTATCCACAGGGGAACCGGGGACACCTGTATCCAGTGGCAATCCCTAGGAGGAACTCAGAAGCCTACAGTTAACCTGGGCCAGCTGCCATCAGATAAATGAAGGACTTTGGCTGGTTAACCTTCCTGGGACGACAACACAGATACAGCAGTGCCCTGGTGCACTGAGTCATTCTCTTCTTCAAGAAGGAAACACCCCTTTAGCATTCACAGTTACTAGATGATTTTATATTGCATCAGGCAAGAAATAGAACATTCTAGAAATGTGCTTTCTCGACATTTGGCGCCTCAAACCAGAGAGGGGGAAAAAAAACTGGCAAAATTATCCAAAAGGATGAAAGATGTAAGTGCCATTAGGAACCCCTCTCTAATGGTAAATAACCAAGCTTTTATTGGGTGAGCGTAATTAGAGACAGATTTCAGCGCAGGTTGGATACAGCTGTTTTTGCCCTCCTGGCGCCAGGCTGTTGCTGGATAGTTCTGCGGCCACTGGCAATTTAGCCAATCAGTTCCGCCTCAGTGCACCCAGCTGACCTCCCTCTTCACTGAGATGATGCACCTGCTTATTAAGACTGCTCAAAATTCCAAAATGAGGTCCCCAGATCTCAAAGGCACCTTGAAATATGCCCCTCCGATGGCACACCTATCAGGCTTTATCTTATAGTTGTGTTTGTTCTGGGTTTGTTTGTGTTTTAAGAGGCCCTTGGGAAACAATTCCTGCAGTCAGCCTGATGCTTTTCTGTCACTGCCAGGTAATGGTTTCTGCTTCTCCTAGAGAAAGAATTAAAGGACCAGGTCGATTATTCTTCTGCAGGATGACGTGCAAAGGCCTCTGTATCCCAGAAAGGGAGAGATGGTCTGCAACAAAGATAGATGCATGTAGATGCCTGAGGCCCTTTTGTTTTTAAACTATGAGTTCTTGCTTTTTATGGAGATGTAAAATTGGAGAAAAGTTGTTTCTTGATGTCTCAAAGCTAGTAATAAAAAATTGTGATTGGGTGTCAAAATGGACCCAAAGTTTCTGTGCCCAGGGTGAAGCATTGAATGGGGTAAGAACACCCTGGCCCTGGGTAAGTTATCAGTTGCCTCTACATGCACTTGGTTACAGTCTCTGTAATAACTGCCTTAGAATCCATCCAACAACAAGAAGTTCTTATCAACCCCTGGGCCCAATAGTCTTCAGAGGGGAAATGTCCCAGTTTCTACAAAGGATTGGAAATGACACAAATAGTCCAATGCTTGCATTTGTTAAGAAACAAAGGAAGAGAAAACCCTTAGACCAGACTTTGTCTTTTGGTGTTCTGCAATTTCAATGTCCTTATCATCAATAAGAATCAAGTGCCATCTGGTCAAGAGAAGAAAGATGCCACCAATTTGCATAGATTCTAAACTAATCTATCTCCACCCTAGACTGTGAGTAGCTAGAGGACAGGAACTGTTTACTCTGGTCATACCCCCGCCTCACAATGCAGAGCACAGAACGATCCCTCCAAGTTACTGTGCAAATGTTCATTGGCTCGAATTAGAGTAGATATCAGTACATTAAGTGTCCTTTTCTTAATTTGGAACTGAAAGAGTAACATTATTTTATAAAAACTCTAAATGTGGTCCTGTCTTTGTTTTCAAGGAGACTACAAATAAATAGAATGGTTTCTTAATTCTGTTTGTACATGGGTCCTAAACATGAGGTGACTGATATGTCACAGTCTGCAGGGAAGAGGTCCAGCAAACAGTCATTGAACAAAAATCTCAAGAGATTACATAGTCAAACTTTAAGCTGATGACAGGGGTCTTGGCAAGACCCACCCCTTTCCTTTGGTTTGGAAAGGCATTTCACTTAGATAAAATTCAAATTCCTTAAGAACTATTATTAAGTAGTAATGCTACATAACCAATTGATAACCAATTGCCCTGAAATTTAGCATCTTAAAACAATTTATTATCTCACATAAGGGTCAGGAATCTGGAAATGGTTTAGCTGCGTGAGTCCAGCTCATAAGAGTCTGGTGAAGCTGTTGTCAGAGTTCAGTGCTCTGATGGCTTGTCTGGGGCTGCAGGGCCACTACCAAGCTCACACGCATGGCTGTTGACAGAAGACTACATTGGATCACCATGGGAGCCTCTTTATAAGATTGGTCTCCAGATGGAAGCTGGTTTTCCCCAAAGCAAGTGATCCAAGAAAGAGAGAAGAAACAGAGAGCACACAGCCAAAATGGAAACCACAGTGTTTTTCCTAATCTCATCTTAGATGCCACATACTGAAACTTCTGACAGATTCTCTAAGTCACACAGACTGACCCTGGTGCCCTGTGTAAAAGAACCATAGAAGAGGATCATTGGAGGGCACCTCCTCGCCTGCTTCCCAATTCAGCTCAGGCCATTCTCCCCCACGTACACTGTGCTCCAGCAACACGATCTTTTCACGGTCCCTAAAACAGCCTGAAATAGTCCCTTGGTTTCTTTTTCTTTTCTTTTTCCTATGTCTGGCATGCTTTTCATCAGTTCTCTAAATGGATAAATCTTTCTCATTGATTTAAACATCTCCTCATCAGATAGGTCTTCTCAAACCATCCACCTTAAAGAACATCCTCGATCATGTGGTACCCTTTTGTTTCTTTTATTGCACAAGTTTACTTACATTTATCCATGTATCTACTTGCTTATTGCCTTTTTCTAAAGATAATACATACCATGAAGATAGGGTCCCTGTCTATCACATCCCTTGTTGTATCTCCAATACTTGGCAGGAAATTGGTGCTCAGTGAATAGTTGTTCTCTGAATGAAAGAGGCACAGTCAGCAGTTCTTCCCAGTCACCAGCCTGTACTCTAACCACCTTGACCCACACCTACACAGTGGACCAGAAGACATTTATCTAAATGAGGCACAAAAGCAAACCTTAGGACACCAATTCCCGTCCATATTTCTCCATCTCATGACTCAGCTCCTCTAAATGGTCCCTCTGCTCAGCACCCTCACGATTTCCCTCACCAACTGCTAGTGTGACATCAACTCTCATTTGAAAGTTTCTAGAATAACAACTGTAATCAACCCATAATATTTTAGCTAACCTATCCTTTCTTGCTCTGTTGTATGCAGTTTTTACTCAGTTGCCTTGTACTCAATTTCCTCTGCTCAGACCAATGTCTTCAGTTAGATAATCCATGTGCTCTGTCTCGGTGGGCTCTCAGACCCAGCATCGCCCAAGAATACAGAACTTCTGACCGCTCAGGCTCCTCTCCTGCACACTTGTGTCAAGCCTGGCTCCACACCCACACTCAGCCAGAATTCCCTGGATCCCAGCCTGGGTCCAGCAATCAAGCACCAGCCTGAATCTGAACAATATAAGAAGTTCAAATAACTGCTTACTCCTTGTTTTTCCATGGACTCTTGTTCTTGCTATCGTTTGAACTCCCATCTACAAGGTCTTCAAACACAAATTGTTTGTTTATTCTTCTTCCATTGGGCTTAGTTAGAGCATAACCGCTGATCCTATCGGCAACAGGATGTCCAAAGACACTTCACTGAATGTGCTACTCCCTGCACCCTGAATCCACTTTGCAAAGTGGAACCTGCCCATAGGTCTAGGTTCTAGCCCAAACTCCAAGTTCATCCTCAGTTCCCTGATATAAGCTTAGATGCTCTCAAAAGCCTTCCTAAGTTCTAGAAGTGTAAAATATATTATCAAGGCACATGCGGCTTTTCCTAGTTTTGTTTGGTTGTTTGTTTGGTTGTTTGTTTGTTTGTTTTAATTTTGACCCTTCAGATTCTTTGGAACCCAGATGCCAGTCTCCTCCGCAACATGCATGCAGTCCAGAGCCCCGTTTCCCTCTGCGGCTGCTCCCTTGATCCGGAGCCTCCAGGCACTGCCTGCCATCTTCATTCTTTTCCTTTCCTCAGAGATGTCCCAGCTGTGGCATCCACAAAGGCCAACAGTTCCCCAGTCAGAGACGTGTACTAACCCCCAGAGGCCTTTGTACAAATCACTGTTGACACAGTTGCCCCCATTCATTAGCACGGCTCAACTTTCTAATTACTGAGTCATAGATTCTGCCACATTCAGGGAAAGCTGAAGCGTTTCTCCACTAAATCCTCAGATATTTCCAGGGCCAGAAAGAAAAACAACAAAAAAAAAAAAAAAGAAAAAGAAAAAGAAGTAAGAGCCCTCAACTGTTTTAAACTGAAGGTCAAAATGCAGATATTATACCACCCGTTTAGCTCATTATTGAAAGCCATTTCCAAGCATGTTCTTACAGTCAGTTTATACAAAATGTTTTCAATTCTCTTTGCTTTCATGGTGAATACACCAAACCCTTGTGTAAGTTCTGGACTCTCAGAATGAGAGCCAGAGACACATGCAGGGATGGTTAAATACTTGTCGAATAAAAAAGCAAATAATAAAAGAATATTATATACACATTGCGTTGTATGTTTCCAACCACATTACCTGAATCTTCTCCATCACTGTCTTACATTGTGAGTATACAAGGAATCAAAGAAGATGCTATATTGTGTTTACTAATAAGCAAAGCATCTTATCTTGATAATGTTTACTTTAATAATAGTGCCCAAGTCCCAGAGTCTTTTAAATCCTCTATATACACACAACCCAGACAACCTTCCAGAAAAAAATTTCCAACTAATAACTGTCACGACACGTCTGCTTTCATTACGGAGCAATGAGTGACAAGCAAAAATGCAGCAACATTACTCGTGTGTCAGGCACTCGGGAAACTTTTCAAGTTGTGTGAGAGTGATAAGAGGCTGGCCTTCCTGAATCGGAGCCTACTTTCTCCACACTCTCTTAAAACAACTTGTGTCAGAAAATACTTTTCTCTAATCTTCTTTTTTTTTTTTTTCATTAAATCCTCGCTGATATTTTTCTATAGAAAAACCAAGAGATATAGTTGAGACTCTGTGGTTAAAGAAGCCCACTTGTGCATTCCTATCAGAGGTTTTAAACTAAGAGGATTTCTGCAATGTCTGTCATGAAAGAGTCTTTCAGTTATGCAACATACTAGGAGAAATAAAATGTCTCAAAATTACCTCCTCTGGAATACCAGTCCCTTCTGCTTCCTGCGGCCACATTTCAGCTACGGTGCCATCTGTTTAAATTCATTATTAATTATTTAACTTGTCCTTTGGGGTTGTTAATCGTTGCTAGTCTGCCTTCCAGACAGGTTAAAGTCATGCAAGTAAATGAACAACTCAAGGCAGGAAATATATGTTACAAGCCTGTTTCATTGTTGTAACTCATCCAGTTATGTTCAATAAAGTGATGGTTATTTAAAAGACTGGTTAGAAAGAAACCAGTACCTTTGGGAAGTTTATAAAAAATACTTCTTTTAAAAAGTGTATTAAGTAGGTCTGAAAAATGTGATTTCCTTAGTATTAAGACATCTATAGTTTTACACAGGTACAGAGACTACAGATCAAAACTCTATACAACAACCGCCTGCATTAGGATAATAGAATTAAGCAAATCATTGTTTTGTTTCATCAACTATATCAACTATTTCATAAATCAAATACCAACTGCTTTACCCTGAAAAAGGAATATGTATCATGCACCCAAATGTTAAAAAAGAGATACAATAAAAAGGAAGGATTAAAATGGCAAAAAAATGAATAGAATTTTTAAATCTTCATTTATTAAAACCATTCTCACCTTCACTTTACATAGTCCTACAAGCAAACCCATGATCCGCCATATGTGCTTTTGCATTGCCCAAGAATATTCCCTAAAATCGAGTACTTGTCCCTTTCTCCCTCCCCCTACAGTATGTTATGCCTTCCTCTGCTTCCACAGTGTTCACTTGCTTCTGTGGCTGAACTTACCCCTGATGTGGCTCCCCGGACACTTCTTCAAGCATTACCAGGATATTTCTATTAGAATTTATGCCAGCATATCAAAAACCCAATCCAGTCATCATCCATCCCAATGAATCCAACTTCTTCTCAATTTCCCTACCATAGACATAAAATATCACTATCTTTATGTCTGTCCAGGTTGGAGTGCTTGATAATAACTTCTTATTGGCCTATCACTCTCACCTACGTACTAGTTTCCCAACACTGTGAGTCTCAGCAGTGTGGTTTCTTCTTTTTCAGTACTTAGCCAACATCACAGTCCTAGTTATTATTATATTAAACCTCAATTATTTTAACTGCTATTTTCTGGCCTCTGACCCCTAACTCCAAAAGGACCCCCATCAATAAATTTAGACTTGCTGAAAGATCAAAGCCATGTACATGGTAGGTCTCTGAGAGGGCTGTCTTCTTCCAGAGTTTTTCCCAGTGTCCTGAGCTTTCTCTGCTCACGATGATGGAAGTGACCCATGGTTTTCTCTTCCAAACACCTATAAAAAACACTGCATTATCCAACCTACTTTGCATTTGGCCATCTGACTGAGTTCTAGCCAGCAGAATGGGAATGGGAATGATGTAATCATCTTCTCTTCCCGATGCTTAAAATTGTCCCACCAAATACCCCAGCTTTCTCTGTGGTTATGTTGTGGAGGAGACTGTTCCAGTGGTATAGCTAAAAGACAGCTAGCCTACCCACATTAGACTATAGTAAAATAAAAGTAATAAACTTTCATTGTGTTCAACCCCTGAGACTCAAGGGTTTCTTTTTACAAGTCACATTAGTACCTACCACCTCATTCTACTTCCCTATGCACAGGCCCTTACGTAAGATTGCCAAAGACTTTTGGAGCACAAAATGAGTACCTTTCCTAACCTATATTCATTCTAAATGAGAGACAAAAAACTGGAGAATAAGGTAAGCCATCAAAATGGATCCAGAACAAGAAATCGTAGGGATATGTGACACAACCTGGACACGAGATGTGAGACAGAATGCTCGACCACATTGTTGACAATAAGGCTTAGTTAGCTTTTAACACTTCATGTCTGAACCTGCATGATTCTTTCAACAGCCACAGCACAGACTATAAGCACCCTACAAATATTTACCATTTCTGTTCTACAAAGACAAAGAAAGTGACCACAGGACTCCTCCTACATTACAACCAAAACAAAATGTCCAAATGCTGGCACTTTGTTGTCTACCTTGTTTTCAACAATCTTCTAATGCCCTTGAGATTCTCTCATTGATCCGGACTCTCTGCTTAACTCTGGATTTCAGCTTCTCCCAGAAACACTGCCCTTTACGTCTCCTTGGGCTCCCCGCTCCAGGCTCCACAGCATGTGGCCAGCCCAGGGCTTGCCCCATGGCCAGTGTGGGATCTGGGAACCCCAGCCTGGACTTGGAGACCCAGGAGCACAGCAGCTCCTTCTTACTAGCTCCGAGGTGAATAAACGCTTCTCGCTGGGACTCTTAACCCTGCCTCCACATCTATGAACAGCCCTGCTGTTACCGCATCTTCCGAACAGCAACTGCAATTTCTTTTTGTTTTCTGCTACAACTTGGCTAATGAAAAATTAAAAAGAAAAATCAATGGAAGTATTATGTTATGGTTTTTGTAGATGTAGCCACTTTAAATCTGGAGACTTGTGCGTTCGAACAGAACATCCCATTCAAGAAAAGAAATAGCACAACTACCAAGTGATCAAAGAGTAGTTCAAAGCCATTTTGATTTGCCACAAGAGACGAATTTTAGGGGGAGCAAGAGGTTACACAGAGGTGTATAGATGCAGAATATGTGGGAATGGAAAGAGCATAGTGAAAAGATACATTTTTTAATTTTGCCATGCCCCTGGGAATTCAGAAAATGCTAATGATGTTTTCTGTCCTGAAAAAAAAAAAAATAAGAAAATGAACACCTTCTCTCTATGCTGCATTTGTTGCCATGTCAAAAGAACTAACTATTCATACAAGGGGTTATTTACAAACACTGGACTCTTCTGGTTCTTGAACCAAATCCAGCAGCATCCGAGGTTGGGAAAGGCCTCATCTTCGCCCAGGGACTGAACAATATCTCTCTCTTTAGCCTTCCAGAAAGCAGACACTTCTCTGTAATTGGCATCACAGATGGGCCAAAGTATGCTATTTGCCCCGAAAACAAAGGAAGGTTTGCATTTTTATGAAATACAGTGTGCTTCACACAGAAGAGACAGGAATCAGGCTTTTCTGTTTGTTTTTGTTTCTGTTTTGTTCAAAGCACATTGTCTCTCAGCCAAACAAAGGACAATGAACCATTCCCATTGACTATTTGCAAGGTGCCGGGTTAAAGTGTTTGTTGTTGCTGCTGCTGCTGTTTGCATGTAGTTAAAACTAGGCAATGAGTCAGTGGAAAAAAAATTCTTCATGAAATGGCCTTCAGATGCACTTGTTCATTGTTCGTACAAGCATTTATCTTAAAAGGGTATGCTCATCTGTTCCAGTCACTAACATTTATATCTATTGGAGCCACAATGAACTCCTATTGAAAATTTTGTTTTTATGATTATTGTGGAACTTAATCATGTTTATGGACAAAGCCAGTTTAGTCATTTGAACTGGGCATCTACCACAGAGCCATCTACATCATTGTGTCCAGACCAGAACTCGTCTCCTACAAAAATCTCCCCCAGTCTGTCACCGATGCAGCGTGATGTCCCAGTCTGTCACGGATGCAGTATGAAGTCCCAGTCTGTCACCAGTGCAATGTGAAGTCCTTGTTCCCTGGATGAAGGGGAGGGGAAGGGGACTTCCCAAGTGTTATTTCTCCTTTCAAGGGAAAATAGAAATGTGTGCGTGTGTGTGTGAATAAGTAACATCCCGATAGTGTTGGAATATACATATATATTCCAATATGTAGGCAAAATACAACAGAAATATTTGTATAAAAGCATGTTGTCTTTGTGGATGTAGCTCTTTAAATCTATCGACTCATCTGGTTCAATCAGAATACTTCATTAAAAAAAAAAATAGCACAACTCCCAGAGTGGTTAAAACGTACTTCAAATCCATTTGTAATCCACCACACCAATATGTCCTCTCTCTTTCTCTGTACTTTTCTCTCACCTTCATCTTCTAACAAGAGTGATTTTTTCCACATGGCCTACAACTTCCTCCCATAGTTCCTCTGGCTTCTGCATACATCACTAATGTGGATCAGCCTAATGTTTCTATCAGCCAGCACGTTCTCCTTGGGCCTAGAGAGATGCTGGAAAATTGAGGATAATAATGCACGTCAGCAGTGTTTCCTTAACACTGATGCTAACATTTAGAGAAATATAATCCAAAAGTGGTGAATTTTTACTTATCTATGATGAGGAAGAGAAACCCATTCAAACTAGCTCAAGAAAAACAGGGGAGGGAGGGTGTGACTGCAAGGATACAGTAGAGGCATCCTTTGAGCATCCAAAGGCGGGAAATTAAACACAGTTGGGCCTCCCTGGACATTACAAATGCAGAAACCAGGCCTTCTCTTCCTGTTGCGCAGGGGCTTATCTCCATCTCTGATTATGTGCTTTGTCTTCCATTTTCTCTTCCGAAGTTTCTGTTTGTTTGTTCATTTTACACATTCTCAAAATGAGGACTCTGGATTTAGCCTCTAATCTTTCCGATTGGGTCCTCTTAGCCAAAACTCCTTCTATGAGCCTCAGTTTAAATTTCCAGAGGAAGACTCTGTTCAGCTACTGGTGAAACTACGGGTTCATCAGCCATTGGAAGCGAGGAACCACTCCCAAATAGCTGGGAGATGGGGTCCCATGGGGCATAATCCTGCCACTTGTGAAGAATATGGCCTATTCTCCAGCCACAACTGTAGAACGCTGAAGTCCGGGTGAGAATCCACAGTGCAATCACGATATTTCCCGTGTGCTTGGGATGGGTTAGAGTGGAACTACTCAGTTGCCACCCATTCTAGTTTCCTTCCTACATTTCAGAGAGCTAAAAGCTATGTTTTCCAAACTCCCTTGAAGAGAGATTTCTGCATATAAACTAGTTTCCACTAAATTAGAAGAAGAAGTCTCATGAGATTTTTAGAAGGTGAGCATGACGTGGAGGTCTTCCTGCTTTGGTTTTGCCATTGCAAACATGATCATGGAAACATTGGGACTTCCTGTAGCAAGGTCTTATGTCCAGCCCCTAACCTCACGTGAGTGGGGGCAGAGGAAGTCAGGAAGCTGGTCCAGGCGGTGTGCTCCTGAGGACACACTTCCAGTGGCAGCCCCCGAATGCTCCACTTTCTGGGCAAGAGAAGCAGTGCCCCTGTTAGGCCAGTCTAGTGATTTTTGGTTTTTTGTTTTTGTTTTTTGGAGGCCATCCCCAAGGGCCTACCCCACATCCAAAACCTGTAGCCCTCCCAAGGATTTTGTTAGCGCCTAGATCCTTATATTAAACCCCCTTCTGCTAAAAATAGCCACATTGGTCTTTATTTACTACAACTGAAAGAGTCAGTTGGGCCCAGATCAATAGGATTCAGTGTCCTAATCAAAATCTAGAGAGAGAAGGATGACCAGTCAAGAAGTGTCTATGAGGACTTGGTTACTGAGGTAACCAAGAGGCTTAGTCCCTATTCCAATTGGCTAAATGCAGAGGATACCTTCAGGTACAACAATATAAAGTATTAAACAAGTGTCCTCTGTTAAATAAAAAACAGGACAGGACGGTAGTTAAGAAGATTAAAATGGGTCTGATTCAGGAACTATGGCAATAAGGGAAAAGAGACCTCAGTATACAATTGGGCTCCATTCCAAGTACAAGAAGAGAAAGTAGAGATTTATTGACGAGGAACAGGGTGGGTGTCAGTGGATGTAAAATTACTACACGGAGAAAGAGAAAGGATGGGTGGATTCTGGTTAAACAAACTTAACAGGATTCTTGTTGAAGGCGGATCAGGGTGATGAGACATCACCTGAGGGATTGTGCAGGATAAGCAGTTTGGCCAGATATCAAGAGTGATAAGATAATCAAGGTGGAAGATTCTCTCCAAACTGACTTAGCAGGATCTTGCTAAAATCAGGTGATGCAAAGACACAGAATTCCAGAAGTTGAAGTCTGGTTGAGAAGAGGGTGTAGAGGAACTGAACCCAAGTTTGGTCAAGGAGATACAATTTGTCACCTCGGCCTAAAATGTACAGATTTGAATTCTTGTTGTGGGGGCCCTAAGGAAATGAAAGAGGAAGCCCAACCTCTTGGTAACTAAGTGAAATGACTGTCACACATTGAGACCTACAAGAAACTGAGAGAATAAAATTAATATTGATGGGGAAAAAATCACCCTCCTTGCCCCATCAAGATGACCCAAGAGCTGGAAAATTTAAGTTTCAGGTATAGTCAATAAGCCTAGTAATTAATGCATGTGAAACACTATTGTTCCAAGAACTGAAGGTGTGACCCACCCTGACTCCAGGAGGCCACAAGCAGTTCTACCTTTGTCCCTCAGGAGGCCTGCAAGCCTGTCAAGGTGGTATCTGAGCCATTGTGCCCTAGGGAGAGACAGCCTCTGGACAGATAAAGAGTCACAGGTGAAAGAATGCTG
The DNA here is from genome assembly GCA_004024845.1 of Tonatia bakeri. Classification (NCBI taxonomy): domain Eukaryota; kingdom Metazoa; phylum Chordata; class Mammalia; order Chiroptera; family Phyllostomidae; genus Tonatia; species Tonatia bakeri. The sequence continues at coordinate 84,839 of PVIA01001339.1, read as the reverse complement.
CCGCTTTTTATCTGATTAACCTTTTCTCTGAATTCCAAACCCCTTACCTACACTTCTCCTTATAAAAAAGATCAGTTTGTAAGATGGACTGTTAGGGTGCAAACCCACCGTCTTCTCAGGGCGCCAGCCATCTGGATAAAACTCCCGCAAAGATTCAATCCCCATCTCTACTTACTGGTTCTGGTGGTAACAGGCAGCAGGAATGCTGGCTTTTCCCATTTCAGTTGTAAACAACTTTAGAAACCATAGTAACAGATTAAAAGCTAGGCCCCTGAGTGACCAGCCAGGGCACTGCGGCCAGTGAACTTAGCAGAGGTCAGACCATGAGATACTCAGAGTAAGTAGGCAGAGTGTCCACTTGCTCATCAATCAATGGTGGAGGCCAGCTCTCCTAGTCTGAGCCTCAGGGTCACGTCTGCCGATATCAATATGTAGCCATATTTCTGACCGTACAGGTGAACATACTCCATTTGTTTTCCTTGACAAAAGTGACACAAATCTAAATGAAGATTCAATCTAATACTTTCTCACTGGGGTTCTAGCATGAATTCAGAGCTAGAGGTGTGCACATACGTGAATTTGGAAAATAGGATGAACATGCAGGAACAGAAACATATTCAGGATCAGGAGCAAAAAAGGACATAGACACAAATATACAGCAATCCAAAAATAAGAAAGGTATACTTCAAAAGGAAAAAGAGTAAGAGGCAACAATAAGAAGGACTTAATTAAACAAAATTTACTGAGTGCCTACTATGTTCCAGACATTTCTCTAAGCCCTGAGATGATTCTGTAAATAAGAAATACAAGCATAAAGGAGGTGAGAAGTGACTTAAGGGGCTTTGAACATGGGTTAAGATCAATGAACAGCTTTTATAAAGCAGTTTTGACACTGTCCTTTAAAAAACAAGAAGCCATAAACATTTTACTTTTTAGTTATTTCAGAAGTATAATTTTGGTCCGTTAGAAATAGATTAGAAAGAGATAACGCTTGCAGTAGATGAAGGAGTTAAGGGGCTATTGTGATAGTACAAGCCAAATTCATTATCATCATCATCACCATCATCACTTGATCTTGGATAATTACTTCCACCACTTTCTATCCTGGATAATTACATAGTATTAATCATGCAAATGTGGAACAGTCTTTCCTGTTTTGGTTTGGGTGTGGACGGGAATGCAGAGTCTTGAAGGGGCTTGATGGAAATGTCTGTGCCACCGAGAGAACTCAGACCACCAGTTCCCCTGGAGTACGTTCCACAGGAGGCTGGGAGCTCTGCTTATTTCACATCCTGTGCCTCTCCCACTAACTCTATTTTCTTCCCCCAAGAGTTTCCTCCAAGAAAATTGAATATACTGCAATTGTCACAAGGAGTTTTCATAATCTTGCGGACAGTAGCAGGTCACTGATTCCTGAGTGAGGGAAGCTTCCAAATAGGCTTTTAAGCCAAGTCCAAGTAGACCAGGGGTCTGTGTCCAAAGGTAACCAGTATCGACTCAGCACCTAGTATAAAGCCCAATGAGCTGATATCTAAGATGAGTTTGAAATAACCTCAAAACTCTACAGAAGTTTCGGTGGCTCTTCTGGCCTGGGTATGCCACATTATTTATTTCTCCCACTCTCTTCTACCTTGCCAAGCCTCCCAGCAATATTAAGTCCTAATGCATGTGCCACCTGACCTCTGCCCTTTTGACCATATTTTATTAGACCAGAAGTAAATACCTGAACCAAACTGAGCTAGTAGATTCTCTCTCTTGAGAATTATCTCTCCTGGGACTCAATTAAAGCAATTCATTTTAAAAGTTCATAAAAACTGGAGGGCTGAGACCACCACTTTAAGAGGGTCTATTATGAAGAACCATATGCGGGCAGATACATGACAGAGAATCTGGGCTCTTAACAGAAAAAAAAACCAAGCACATTTACAGCACAAATAATAAGAGCACATACCCAAGAACAAGAGAGACTGAAGCAGTAGTTGTCTGACATTTTGCAGTTCCTGAGAGCTCCCCAATGGCCAAGGGCATCAGGGAAAGGAGCAATAATGTGTGGATGGTCCTATCTTCCTGAGAACTCCCCAATGGCCAAGGGCATCAGGGAAAGGAGCAGTGATGTGTGGATGGTCCTATCTTCCCCGCCCTGCCTCCACCTCTTCCAACCATCTTCCCACCTCCACACTTCAAGGAAGTTTATCCCTTTGCTAACTAGTTTCCTTTTAAATTGAAAGTGTAGGTAAAATTCTGGTAAGATGTGAGGAAACTGGGAAGAATTCTTGATTAAGAAAGGAGGATAGAGAAGCAGAGACCATGGGCCAAGACAGACAAAAATTCTGAGAGTACTGAGTGGCAGGAAGGGCTCTAGAGGTAGTTTGCTGAAGTGAAACATTCTGGAGAGGTCTGGGGGTCAAGGGCATTGGAAAGGGGATTTGTGAACATGTTGCTACCGTTTCCAAATTAGGTTGTTTTAAATCATTGTCAAAAGACCTGACAAAATGTTTTTATTTAATATATTTTGGATGCAAGACTATGCTGGTATAGAAATGACTGGGAACTGAGACACAGAACGTGAGAACCCTGGATTTATATGGATTCAGCCTACATTACATTTTCTACTTTTTAAGCTAAACTGAGTCAATTCCCATAACTTGCTTCTGAATCCTTCTTCAGAAACCTTCTAAAAAGAAAAAAAAAAAAGAAACCTTCTTACGAATTCTAAGATTGAATCCAGCTCATGTCATTTATCACGCCATCTCTGCTCCCTTCACTGTCACGCAGGGCTAGGCACCCGTGTTCTTATTTCAAAGAGGAAAACTGCAGCTCTAAGGTTCTCTCTGGAATGGAGAAACATGCAGTTTGAGTATTTTTTCCCTTAGCTTGACCTCTCTCTAATTTAGATGGAGTTCTAATGTTTGTTGAAAGTAAAAATAAATGTATAAATATTAAATAGTAAAACAAGTATTAAAATTCGGTTTCTGGCATTTAATTCCCATTCTTCTAGCAGACTGGCTCACCTCCCCACCCCACCACTCCCCACACACTAGTCAATGTTCCCTAAATTTAATGATACCAAGTTCACTGCCATTTAAGTCTTTCTTCATTCAATAGCTGGGGAAATTGTCATTGGTATGCAAACTGGTCTCGGGCAAGGAACATTACTCTTTAATCTCCTAATTTTAATTGGTATGCCATCATGCAGACTGGGGCTGCTAATGGCCTAGTTTGTAGATTAAGACCAGCAGACCTGAACTGCGGTATGCCATTAGTTACAAATAAAAAGAGGAAAAACACTGAACAATGATAAAAGAGGCCATTCCAAATCACAGGGAAGATGATTCTTCCTCATCTTCTCCAAGGTTCACGACCCTATTTCAATGTCCATTTGTAACGGGATTCGGATTAATGTTTTCTGCTTGGTCAGATAATTTCAGAACAGTTGGTAAATTGAAATGATTTGCTGTGTATATACCAATGTTATTGGCTGGTCCAGAATATGTTGCTGAACAATTTGCTCGCAAATGACATTGTTTCAACTGATAGAACTGTTCCTTTCACTGGGAAATATTTTAAATGAAAAGAATCTTTCGCTATTTAAGGAAAGCATATTTTTCTTCAATGAAATTAACTGTCATTATTACTTCTAGTGTCTTTTCACTCTCCAATAAGTAGAGACAAATATATGCTAATCTTTCATAGAGTTCACACATATATCTGTCACTAGTGAAGAGAAAAAAAGTTCCAAGTAAAAAAAGAAGTTTAGATCCAGATAGCTAGATAGATGGCAGAGAGACAAATACAGATATAAATAGATACACATATATATAGATAGCTATAGATACATGATTACATAGATAAATAAGTAAATAGACATGAGAGTGAGAGACAGAGATAGAAAGAGAATGAAACAGGAATAGAAGAGCCTAATTAAGCGGTGAGTCTCCTCACCTCCCAGAAGCAGCAAATAAGAACCACTTCAAGAGTAAAAGAGTAGACCGAAAATAAGGAGATTGCATTACGCTGAAAATAAAACAAAGGAAATGAAATATAATATATCAATACTTCTGCGGTTCTGTCTCCTAAAACAATACAATGAAGTCAGTACCTATGTGACCTTATTGGACATAGACTTTTGTAGATAATCAAGTTAGGGAGAGGTCATTAGGGTGGATTCTTCCCTAATATGACCGGTGTCCTTATAAAAAAGAAAAATTTGGACACAGAGATAGACAGGCATAGCAGGCGGGGTGTGAAGACGCACGCAGAGAGGATGGCTACGTGGCTGGAGCAATGCACGTACACACTGAGGAACACCAAGGACTGTCAGCGAACACCAGACACTAGAAGAAGCAAGGATAGATTCTCCCCTAGAGCCTTCAGAGGCCATGTGGCCCTGCTGACACCTTGATCTTGGACTTCTTGCCTCCAGGACCCTGAAACAACACATTGTTTAAAGCCACCTAATCTGTGGTGGTTTGTTACAGCATCCACAGCAAACTAATAAAACTCCCCTCTTGATTCTGTACTGACTTCCCCACTGCCATTATTCTAGTCTATCTGTGTTTTACAGTAACTCGGAGAGATAACAGAAAGTACCTAATACTCCTTGAGATCTTTCATCAACCATCTTATTTAATCCTCAGTCCTGAAGTTACCTATTCCCACTGCACCTCTGAGATGCCAAGTGTCTTGCCTAAGGAAACCCAGCTGAAAACAACTGAGCTGGGGTTTGAGCCAACAGCCAAGAATGCTGCTACCGCACAAAGCATTCTACTGTATTACACGCTTCTAACAATTTTTCAGGGTAAGACAAAACACAAATATTTCTGGTCTCTGGCAAATAACCACATCATTTCAAAGTCAATGTTGCTATAGTATATGTAGAATGGAACATTCTGGTGACTGAATAGAAAGGTAAGTGCAGGAATTGGTGAGGTGAGCGGATGGGAGGCATGGGGTTCAGAATGAGCCACCCCAAGATGTGCCTCAGTACTATTTGCATTATTATGAATTAAAAGCCAATTATCACTTTAGACTCAAGAGAACCTTCTGCCCCTTTGGTTTTGACCCACCTATATATTAGGGTAAACTTTTATTTACTAAACATCCACTCTTCTTATTATCCTGCAATGCACCTCAAGGTGTATTACCTCATTCTTAGCTCAGAATGTCTTATATCCCTAGACCCCCCTTTCTGCCTCTGAACTTCTCCTGCATGTGTGGTCTCTGAGTCCCCGTACATATGCACATATTAAATTTGGTTAATTTCTCTTGCTACTCTGTCTCACATCTACACCATCCAAAAGAACCTTGGGGGTAGAGGAAAATTTGCTCCTCCCCCAAAGAGGGTTCTCAAGGTCCTTCTCCTCCTCCTTGTCCTCTGAGGCCAGGGCACTGGACACTAACCCCTCTGGGCTGTGGAAAGGCACAGAGAAGACACACCTGCCCCTCTGCTATGAAAATCTTCACCCTACTCCAGACATCCAGCTTACCAGTGAGGGTGGAGGGAGGGGGGCTGTTTTTGCAGGGACTGTCCTCTGATCAGATATCTGTGCCCGTTTTCGGAGCTTGCATCATGAATAGAGCAGGATGCCCAGAACCCACCCCCTAAGTGTGCAGAGCAGTGGCAGGCATCTGGGCATGCAAAGGTGGTGTGGGCAGAGCACGCCAGGGAGCACATGCCTTTCCTTTGTCAGATGAGAGAAGGTTCCCACTGGGAAAGGGCAGGGTGGTGGGGCTGCTGCTCCCCCATCACAGGAGGGTCTTTGAGGCCATTCAAATGTCCCAGGGAACACAAGAGCATAAGGATTCTGCTGGGCCCTCTCTTTCATTTTCACAGCCACAGTGATTGAAAATTAGCATCAGTGTCAGGAACCTGTTGGGATGGTTTGTTGTTGTTTTGTTTTGTGACAGTAACAACCTGGTGCTCCTGAGACACTCTCCACAAGTAATGGATGCTAGCACAACAAAAACAGTCAACTTTTCATGTAAGTAAAATAATAGCGATTTCTTAAATAATAATAGGCATCATATAAGTCATGATTGGTACATGTCATTTCCTGAAGTAAGTGATTTTGCAAGCATTAAACCACTGAATCCTCTCAGCAATACTGTAAAGCAGCTGTTATTATCCCCATTTTACAGACAGAGGCTCAAAGAGAACAAATTAATTTGCTCAAGACAAAACAGAAAACGGCAAAGCCAGGATGCCAGCCAGGTTTATTTGATCTGAAAGTTCATGTTTCTTTCATGAAAGCTTTTCATGAAAAGCTAAACTTTGGATGGGGAGGTTCCAGCAAATCAAGGGATGGGGGTGCTGACTCACTGTGCTCCCTATTCCGGTCCACATATAGCAGGCTCGTTGGTCTCAGGGGGTGAATGTGAGCTGGGCAGGTAAGAAGAGAGAGCCAACGACCTGAGTCACGAGCAGAAGAGTCTTCATTTCTTGCATCTGTCTCCTAAATGGACGGGAGGGAAAAGGCATCGCCAACTGAGTGGAGGGGGACACGTTTGCTGGCATTTTGAACACATGGACATGAAAAATGTGACCCACACATTTCTACCTTTATCCTCAAAGAAATTCATCCCTGAACTATTTGTTCATTCCAGGAGCGGCCTGAGTCACTACGTTTTTCTTTCCCTCTGATTGTGACCTAAGAGGTTTATACGGACCCATGATTAGGAATAGATTTCTACTTCTTAACAACTAGAAAGTGCAGCTAGATGATGTTAAGGAAAATTACTAACATCTTTCAATAGCACTTCATAGTTTTTTTAATTCTTTCACACACATAGACTCATTTATGTCCGTGTCCGTCTTCTGACTCCCGTCCACCGGAGTGGATGCCCCATGTAGGTAGGGGCTGGGTTTGTCTCTATTTTTGTAACAGTTTGTTAAGTCTGAAGCGAACATGCTGTAAATTCAACTGAATTTGATCCTCACAGCAACTCGGGGAAAGGACAGGCAACTAGGTGCGTGACTGGCAGGCTGCGAGGAAACTGAGGCACAGAGGAGTAAGGGAGTGCCTCCTATGAGGTCCCTTCTTACGTAATTCTTCTTAGACGAATTGTAATCCTTCTTCCACCCTTGTTGTTGAACCTCTCCCAGGGGAAAGTGCTCATATTCAGTTCTCATATCTCATATCTAAGTCCTTGTTGTTAGCTTTCCCTAAGCTTCCAAGTATAACGAGGACAGGAGAAGTACTTCTAATGATAAACTTATATCACATGCACTTGATTATTTTTAAAGAAAGTAACAGAGCACAGAGTGAAGGGTAAACTCTCATTGTTCACCCAGGCATCCCAGAGTAACAGTTACAGTCTCCATTTCTTCCTTATCTAAGTTAAACCCCAGCCCCTAGGTTTCCCAGACTAGGCAGAAATACCCCAGCAGAGCCTGAAATGCTCGCCATCAAGGGGCCACAGTGATTATGGACTGAGGCAAAAGGGATCCCTTCAACAATTCAGTTTTGTGTGAAATGCCCGTGATCTTTGTGCTATTCAAATAAGCTAACTTACTAGGAGAATTTTATGATTTTCGAGGCCCCCAAAATAGCAGTTTATTTCTTGCTCAAGTAAAGTCTATCCAGATGATCCCAGTCAGCATCCCGCACAACACACATCACTTCCACTCACGTTCCCACAGCCAAAACTAGGTGACACAGCCCTAGCCATTTGCAAGGGAGCCTGGGAAACAATCTAGCTATGTGTCACACAGGAGGAGGAAGCAGGCTAGGTTAGATCTTAAACCACGTAGGTGGGGAGGGGACTCTCTATCCTAACTAAGATTGAGTTCTTGCCAAATTGGCAGGGTAGAGCTAGTAGTTGATTTATTAGATTCGAAGAAATAAATCAGTGTGACGTATGTCACACACCTGGACTTTTGGGAAAAGAGCTACATGCTACTGCCTTTACTTCATGACTCATCAGCCCTGCACAGCACCTACGTCAGCCCTCCTGCTGTGCCAGATCAGGAGTCTGGCTCAACGCACTGCCTCCCACCTCCCTCCCTGCCTCCGCCCCCTTGATGAGTTTTGTCAATTCCACTTTTGAACTTATTTCTTTTATGACTTGCAAGATGATAAATAAACTCTGTTTCCTGGAGGTGCAACTTTAACCAGTATTGGTAGACCCCTCGCTACGGAATGCGAGAAAATTACCCTCTTCACTTACCCTTTTTCTCACCTTTCTTTCCCCTATCAACCCTTCTTTTTTGGCCACTGTTGCTGTTACTTTAAATTGTCCAGGTTTATAACCTTTACATTCTGTTCTACAATCCCTAATCTCAAGCGTGCCAAGCTTTTCCTCTACAGTAACACACAGAGCATTCTCGTTATTGCGCTTACGCAATTACCATTTAACATAGAACAAAACAGCGTGGCTCTGAGCTTGGAGAAGAAAAGGTGACCCTAGGCCACCCAAGCAGGGTTGGTAAAGAGCACAGTTTTTTCATGTCTGACTTTAAAACAATGCTTCTCAAGCTTGAATCTGCACACAAATCACTCCAGAATTTTCTTAAAACGCAGTTGACCTAGGCACACAAATCACACTAGGATTTCGTTCAGGTGCAGTTGGTCTCTGATGAGGCCCAGGGCTGTGTGTTTCTAACAAGCTCCCAGGTGACGTCTGTGGTCTGGTCCGTGGACTGCACTCAAGCTGCCAATAGACCCTCTTTCCATTGCTTTTCACCTTTCATCATTTCTTCTGTGTCATGATGAACCATTAGTGTTTTGAAATCTATTATTGTCTATTTTTTTAATTCCTAGTTCTTTCATTTTTAAGGCTTCTGTTTAGAAAATTCCATATGTGATATCTGTTCTCCATTTTCATTTCCCTACAATAGAATATTAATCGCTTACTTACCTGGGGCTTCTTCTTAACAATATCCTCTCAGATTTTTAGGCAAAAGCTTTTTTCCTTTGTTATTTTAGTACTGTCTTCTGATTAGCTCATATCTACCTCCTAACCCATTCATTCTCTTTTCTTTTCTGCCCTGAATTCCAAAACTCAGAGATTACAATGGAGGTCCAGCCAAGTGGCCAGAAAGTTTCTGAAACGTCTTCATCAACCAAGTCGACTGCCTCCAAATCACAATCTCCACCAAAATATATCAAGTTGTGGCTTCATCCTTGACATTCGATAATTAGACCTGACCCCTTGAGAGCAGGCTCCACACCCTTCCCAAGAATACAGCTCAGTTTCTTCCCCAGAAAAGTCATTATAAAGTTGTTTTCTTCATCCCTGTGACACTAACAAATGGCACAGGGGAGAAAGTATCATCTAGTCATTTTAAAAAGTCTCTCTGGAAAGGTCTATAATTCATTCTCATGTCACAAACTACAACGTGGAGAGAAATGTGATAATAAATCCATTCTAATGAGAAAATATTATTATGAGAAAGAAAAAAAGCATGCAGCTAATCCATTTTTAAATAATCCTAAAAGGATGCTGAGGTGCACCCTAGATTCCACATCTTGAGATATGACTAGTCATTTTTCCTTTATCCCACAAACCCTGATTACACAAAAGCAATTATGAGAAAATGTGTAATAAAACAGCAGGCAATGCCGAGTGGAATTCAAAAACTGCCTAAGGGGAGAAAAAGAATTCATTCATTGTTAAGCATCTCTAAATACTATACTTTAGAAAGAGTAACGAATATTAATTTTAAATATTTAGAAACTCAGGGTGTGTTGAATAAAGACCACCTTCCCTACCTCCATTCTACAGTTTGGGAAAACTGAGTCAGCAATCCTCATTTGCCCTCAAGTTCTGCAGGATTTAACCTCAGAAGGCCAGTCAGAATGCCGTCTGATTTAGAAGTGCAATTAGAAACCCTTCTTTTACTCAACTGAGTCACCTGGTGTCTCACTGCACACTTCTAAAATTAAATGCATTAATTTCTTCAATTGAGTCGAGGCGAGCCCCATCTGCAGTATAATCAAGGTAAATTATATTATTAAGTGTCAGAAGGTCCAAGACACACAAAATAAAATAAATATGTATAAAACACTAACAATGCCCTAGGCAAAGAGCTTGGAGAGCATTGATTGAATTACTATTGAAGTCATTACCAGCACTCAGAAATAAAAGCTGAGGCACAGACTGCAAATATTTTTTCCCTAGCAGATGATTTGTTCCAGTGAGAAAGAAAGCATACTAAAACCAGAATTGCCAGTTGGCTATTTGATATGATCCTGACATAAGTACTTAACTTTTTCAACTGCATTATGGATTCCCAAAAGTTCTCTGGGAATCTTCTGTAAGTCTATACATTGTCACCAGGTGGCTGCTGGCTTCAGGAAACTTCGCATTCTCGGGCCTGCTCAATGAAGACATCTTCCAGACTAGAGCTTACTGGGCTCTGGCGTTCGCCCTTAATGTTGCGGAAGTTCTACGATAAGTTCCCACGCAAGCATTCATGCTCGGACTGTGAAAACATCCGTATTTATGGAACTCCCAGGGGTCACTGACCCCCTGCCACCTAAGGGAGCATGATGGGGACTGAGGGAGAAATCTCGTGCATTGTCAGAGTGGTCAACAAGCGGGAAAATACTCAGGCTAGGGCAAGGAATTGATGGGGAGAGAGGACTCGGGCATCGAGCACAAAGAGGACTAGTCAGAATACAAAAGGATGAAAGCCCAAAGGAAAATGCAAGGGAGTATTCGGTTCATCATGTTCAAAGAAGCTGTCCAAGGCACCAGAGATGGCAATGGATGAATGCATTCAAGAGATGTCTTGGGCACATGGGGCCCATAAAGTAATACATCTACCTATTCTGGTTCTATCGCTTCAAAATGACTTCTGTTCCATCTTTTGGTTCAGTGACTTCTGAAATCTCCATAAAGCACAGAATCTAGCTTTTGCATGAAGAAATGTCCCTATACCTCTGCATGGCCAGGGTGATTCCAGCCAGGAGTTGGCACACAATGGCATGCAGGCCAGGCCCAGCCTGCTGCCTGTTTTATAAATAAAATTATTTTGGAACTCAGCCATTCCTGCTTATTTAGCTATTCTGTTCTTGCATCAGAAACTGCAAGACCCACAATGCTTAAAATACTTACTACACAGCTCTTTACAAAAAAAATGTTTTGTTGGCACATATTGACAGCAGACCCCTCTGCTCCCAAAACCCTATAACTGAGTTTGGGATAATACAGAGTAACTATGGAGTCGGCTCAGCACCACTAGTCCAAAGAGGTTTTAAGACATACTATCTGCTGATAACTTTTGGTCTACCCTGCCTAGTGAAACAGTGTCACATAAAGCTTGAAAGCACAGGCCCTGGAGTGGATGAGTTGGGTTCGAACCCTGCCCCTGCCCCTTACTAGCTGTGTGACTTTGGGCAAGTCCTTTACCATTTCTATGCCTCTGTTCATCCGTGGGTGGCAGCCACTACCCTGTATAATTCCTTTCCCTTGGCATGGCTGGACCCAGTGACTTGTTTCTAAAAAATAGAACGTGGAAAAGTGATGGGATATCACTTCTGAGATTGGGTTATACAAAGACAGAAACTCCTCACTCTTCTTTTGTTTATTCTGATGGAAGCCGGCTGCCGTGTTGACAGATGCCGTACAGAGAGGTGCGCACGGCAGGAGACCTCTGGCCAACCCAACAAGGCCTCGAGATTAGCCTGGGAAGGCGTGTAGGTCCCCACGGTGAGGGGTTCAGGCTCATATACAAAGTCAGGAGGAAACACTGAAGTGTGCTCAGCAGGGTATCAGTGATTAATATGGATTTTCAAGCACCCTGGCCACATTAAGGAGAGTGCAGAAAAAGAACAATACTAGTGTCACAAAGCACAAGTTAGGAGGTGTTAGCAGTAAGCCTGGAACAAAAGGATGATGGTCTGAACCAGAAGAAAAAGCAGTGAGGATGAAGAGAAGCAGAAAGATACTACCCGGGTAAAACCAGCACATGTGCGGGGTGGGGAGGGGGGAGCAGTGCAGTTAGGACTGCATTCTGGGTCATGCAATGGGAACCCCCTATGATGGATCAACAAAAGGATTTCATGGGATTTTTTTACGTTACATCTGGGTACAGGCTATCCAAGACTTTGTATCTGCTTATGAAAGTCATCCAAGACTAGGTTCTTGCTGGTTTCTTGCCCAACATCCTTAGCATATGGCTGTCATCTTTGTGGTTGAAAAATGGGCATTCTACCTGCAGGTGTTGTGTCTGCACTCAGAAAGGGACATGGGGAAGGAAGAAGAAAAAATATGAGCCGACACCATGCGTGTTCACAGAAAAAAAGAAATAGCACTTTCAAAGTTCCAGGAGATTCACTCTCCTCTCCCAGTGCTGGACTGCACGATCACCCTTAGAGGCAAGGGAGTTTGGGGAATATTTTTATTGGAGCACGTTGGCAAACAAAAACAAAAGTGTCATTTTTTAGTAAAGAAGGGGGAAGAATACACAATGGAAAGGTCACTAGAATTGCCTGTCATAAAGACCGATTAGGTGTGATGGCAAGAAAGAACCTAGACTGTTGCTGGGGTTCCTGACTGGATAAGCATGCAGGGGCTCACTCCTGCCATATCCATGGTAGGAAGAAGAAGAACAGGAGAAAGGAGACCAAGTCTGGAGTTAGGACACGCTGAATGCATGGCGTCATGGGACAATTATTGAGGATGAGGGTCCGAGGCTCATGAGAAAGATCTGAACAAAAGAGACATGGTTGAAAGTACTACATGTCAGGTTCAAATGACTAAAATATATCTTATAGAAAGACATAGATCTATATTTATATGTAAACTATATTTGTATTTATATATAAATATATCTATATATTTATATATTATATCTATATAAAATATATAGATATATATCTTTCTATAACCATGTATGGCTGGTTTTATAACCTTCAAAACCCTTAAAAAAAATGCTTCAGCCACGCATGCCCAGTGTTCCGGTGACGATCTCTGACACCACTCAAGTTTTCCGTTACCCATTGACATTAGGTTTTGTGTTGATCAGAGTGCAAAGTAAATAAAATTTGCATATCATCGAGACTAGCAATTTTTATTATCCTTGTTGGCAGGAAAATCTTCCCCTGCTTTTCGTTTGTTTGGATTTTTTCGGCTTGTTCAGCAACGGGAAAACGGCACACTGAGACCCACTAGTCTTATTCGCCAGAGGCTAACGGCACGCAGCGTCCCTAAACCAAAGATGTCATTCATCGTTCCGCAGGGGTGACATCCGTTGGCGTTGCTCATCCTGGGGCTGGAACTTCCATTCCCCAAATCCCACCGCAGGGCAGCCAGTTGAGATTCTAGGTGATGCCAGTATCAGACGATACTGTCCCCTGTCGCCACTAATTTATTAGGCATGTACCACTATGAAATCTAAATGCTAAATAATTTACCCCAAACACTTTATTGGAAATATCAGACATGACTGATTTTGTCCTTGATAGTGAGATGCAGGCTGAATTGTTTCTATCTAATTGGCAGTTCCTTTCAACAGCTTATATTCATTAGTAAGCTCTTGTCATTGCTTTTCTTGATGCAAAGTAAACATCATAACGATTCAGAAAGTGTTTAGGCTTGGGATGAGACTTGCTGCCTCCGACTCCACGAGGAGGCACTTTCACAGAGAGCCCCTTAAAACATACGAGCGAGGACCTTGCCATTCACAATGTGGTCAGCTTCCCTCAAGAGCTGGTTAGAAATACAGAAATGCAGACCTCGTACTAGACCTGCTATACGAGCATCTTCATTTTCACAGAAAGCCCCGTGATTGCGTGAGCATAAAATAGGGGAAACACTCACAGCCCTAAATACCTTCCTCTGCTCATGATTCCATCTCAATACGTTTGGGGATTAGACATTGAACAAACAACAGTCAACACAGAGAAAGGGTTTCACCAAAAAATAAAAAGAAAGCTCACTCCCAGTTTCGCCTGGGCCTGGGCTTGCTCCGAGGAGCCATCTCGGAGAGCCATCCCGACCCTGTTGTTAACCCGTGCACCCCCGGCACGGGCCAGCTGATGTCTCATGTCATTTTATAATGTGGCAAGTTTAAATGTCCAACATTCGATGTTTGCAAAAGTTTTTTTATTCTTCAAAAAAAAAGAATACTCGCTAGGTATGAATAAATGTTGTAGTAGGTAATATGCAATAACAACCATCACACTGTAGTAAGATACTTTGTTAGAGGCACTCTTACTCCCCCCTTGGGTTTATAAAATCCTAGTATGTCAAGGTTAAGAGACACCTCGAAGGTCTTGTGGATCTTACCTTCACTTCCCACGGCCAACTCATCCAATCTCTGCTCGGACACCTCTGATGATGGAGAAGGCGTCACTTAGCGCAAGGCGGCTCAGTCCATTTTATGAAAGTACAGACTGTTAGCACTTTCCTCCTTTTGCTTGATAAACCTCTCTCTGTAGCTCCTTTCCTGTGAGCTGGGGTTCTGGTCTTCGGACTCCATGGACTCACTCCCCCTTTTCTTCCAAAAATTAGCCCTTCAACTGTCTAAAGCCACTGACTATGCTCCCCCTTTCTCCAGACTCAGCATCCATATTTGCTGTAAGTTGTAAGGGGAAAGTCAACTCCAGTTAGGATCAATGACAGTCTGTTACGGTTTGAAATTCTCTAACCTGGCTACTCTCTCCTGACCTGGCTTCTCCACCTCAGTTTATATGCAACCGCATCCATGTGTTACACTTGTATTCATTTGCTCAGAAAATATTCAATGTTTACTGAGGGATGGCATGCTTACTGGAAGCCAGGCACTGTTCTAGGACCTGGGGATATAGTGACAAGGGGAACCAGTAGAATTCTGGCCTTCGTGGGGCTTCCCTTCTAGCTGTAGAAGAAAGCAACCAAATAATAACAATAGAATATATTAAACTAGAGGATAATAAAACATGTTGAACTAAAGAATGATAATTGCTGTGGAAAAAAAACTAAAGTGTGTAAAAGGGATAGAGAATTGCTGCTTACAAAGGATGGCTAGAAAAGCCCACATCTCAGCAGAGACCTGAGAAGGTAAGAAAGTGAACCACGTGGATATGGGAAAGAGCATTTGCAGGGAAAGAAGACAGAGAGTCCAAAGGCTCTGAGAAGGCACCACACTGGGTGTGGTCATGGAAGCGGCCAGTACGGCCAAAATGGCATACATCGGAGGTGGGGAGGCGAGAGGCGAAAAACCATCGAAAAGACTTGTCTTCGTGTTTGTTTTTGCTATGAGATAGAAAGCCACGGATAGGTTCCAAGCAGATGAACAGCATCATCTTATTTAGTATTAGCTGGACCCCTCTGGCCAGTGTGTGGAGGACACATGGGGAAGGTGAGGAGGCCAGTGGAGGTGGGGGCGTGGCATAGAGAAAATCAGGGAGACCAATTAAGGTATGGAAATACCCGAGCAGAAAGATGGTGGTAAAGCGAGGCTTTGGGCAAAGGTCACTCAACAAGTAATCTTTCTAAAGTGGAAGTAGGGGGAGTAAATGAGTATGTTTCTGTAAGCAACTGAAGTTGTTAGCATCTTTAAATAGACTATTGTAACCATAAGCAGTATTATGTAAGCCCCATGGTTATCACAAAGAAAATGCCTATAGAAGGAATCAAAGCATTTCACTATAAAAAAAATCAACAAAACACAAAGATAGCAAGAGGGACAAAAAGCTACAAGACAGCCAGAAAACAATAAAACGTCAATAGTAAGTTTTTCTGTATCACTAATTACTTTTAATGTAAATGGATTAAACTTTCCTACCAAAAGAAATAGAGTGGATGGATGGATTTTAAAAATCCAACTATACAAATTCAGATGCAAAGCTTCTCAACAAAATATTAGCAAACTGAATTCAACGACACATTAGAAGGGTTATATACCGTGACCAAGAGGGATTGATTCCTGAGGTGCAAGGATGTTTCCACACACAAAAATCAATCAACCTGATAGACCACATTAACAAAATGAAAAATAAAAATCACATAATCAACTCAATAGATGCAGAAAAAGCATTTGACAAAATTCAGTATACTTTTATGATAAAAACTCCTAATAATTTGGGCAAAAAGGGATGTACCACAATGTAATAAAGGCCATATATACAAATCCCACAGCTAATGTCCATATTTAATGGTAAACGGTCAAAAGCTTTTCCTCAAAGATCAGGAACAAGGTTAGGATGCCCATTCATTATTCTTATGCAACATAGTTCTGGAAATCCTAATAGAGAAGTAAGGAGGGGAAATGGGAAGTAGGTGTTCAATGAGCATAGTTTCAGTGTTGCAAAAAGAAACAGTCCCAGAGACCTGCTCTACAATAATACGTACATAATTAACAACACTATACGCTTAAGATACGTTCAGAGGGTGTATCTCATGCTATGTATTTTTTAACACAATTTTTTTTAAAGTATGCCATCTGTAGTCACACACACATATGCATTAAATACATTTTATAAAATTGGATAAACCATTTTGGATGAAGCTAATACTGTCAATCTAGAATGCCTACTCCTTTGTTCTAGTTTTACTTTTCTTTAAAAGATTTTATTTATTTGTTTTTAGAGAGAGGGGAAGGGAGGGAGAAGGAGGGAGAGAAACATTGATATGTGAGAGAAACATCTCATTTGGTAGCCTCTTGCACGCCCCCCCACAGGGGGCCTGGCCCGCAACCCAGGCATGTGCCCTGACCGGGATTGGAACCAGCAGCCTTTTGGTTTGCGGCACAATGCCCAACTCACTGAGCCACGCCAGTCAGGGCTCTTCATTCTGGTTTTACTACTGACCAGCTATGTAACCATGGGCAAGTCTCTCAAACTTCTCTGAGCCTGTGTCCTCAGTAAAACATTTAAAACAAATTAACTCTATAGTTCATCCTAATTTGAACTATTACAACTCTGAGTTTCTCATTTACTCAACTAAGAGCCAGAGTGAACAACTAACTGTCCTTAGACAAACCTAATTTTGTATTTTTAAATAGTTCACAGAGGCAATTTCTTTCTTAGTCCATTCCCCTGTACTGAATTTTAGAAGTTTGACACTCTGCATATCTGTGTGCCTCAAGCAAAGTGATCGACAGAAGCCCATGAACCCATCATGACCTGACTTATATGATGTAATTGCCAACAATCCTCACTGTGGTTCGTAGTTTGCTTGTCCACGATTACAGCTGGAGCCAAATGCTTTTAGTGATCACATCAGCTGGGAGTTGCCGCTCCCTCCCTATCTGTGGGAAATGGAACCATGAATACATTTCAAAGCAAGGTTTGCTGCTTTTTTGCCTGGAACACTTTTTAATTGGGTATCATTTGGAAATTTCTAAATCCCATTTTGGAGCTTCTGGTCACTGCATTACTTACTGAAGCCCAAAATGCTAGTTATGAGGCATGCCTAAACTGTGTGAATGTCAAAACAAACATGACTAGCAGCCCTGATTTCTTTACAAAATGGAAAGAGGCATCATGCCGTCCTTTTAAAATACACACTGGCAAAAACCAAAGATAGCAAAGCAGCAAGAGAAAGCACTCATGAAGTTGGAATTGAAATTGCACTTCTAATTTAAGGGTTTTTCATTTAGTTAGCAGGGTCTAAAATCACTTCGTTTTCAGAAGCCCACAAACTGTGCGTGTGCAGTTTTGCTGGACCCACCCATGTGCCTGACCAGAAGGAAGCCTCGGTCATCTTGACCTTCGCCCTCTCCTCCCTGCCCACTACTAGCGTGTCAACAAACTCTCCTGATTCTACCTCTCAAAGGATTTTGGAATCTGCTCCCCCAGTTCCCACACCCATTACTGTTTGAAAAGGCAAATAAGAATCTCATCACTGCTGAGGTGGGTGAGTGGCTGGCCTGGATCCCACCTCCAATTCTCCTACTCACTCCTACCCATAGATGCAAGGGGTGGTTGACTAAAGCACAGCTGGAGCCTGCTCTTCGACTTCAAAGGCCGTGATGGCTCCCTGGCGCACTCGTTAACTGGCACCTCAGCCTGGCACTGCCTACTTCCTCAACTTGCTCTCTCAGACATGCCCTCGCCCCTTCCAGCCTTCTAGAGCTCACCCACAAGGCCTGTTGGCAGCTTCCAGGTCCCCAAATGCAGCCTTTCTCTTGTCAGCTCTTCTCTCTGCCGGGAGTTCCCATTGGCAGACTGACATCCAACTCATCTTTGAACCTGAAACTCAACCTTCATCTTCAATAAAGTCGTCCCCGACTCTCTCAGGACAGTTGAGTTCTCTTTCTGACCTGCTACTCTGTGATTTATTCGTTCTTCCGTGGTTTCCATTCACCAAATCTAAGAAGCAGCTAAGTTCTGGGGATACGGCCCTAAACAATACAGTCATGACTCCTGCCCTTGCGAAACACACCTTCTCGACTGTTTGTCCCTGCTGGCTGTCAGCCCATTGTCTTTTGACCTACATTTTAATCAGTGTGTTGTTTCTGTCATTGGGCCACAACCCCTTTGAGGAAGGGGACCATGTTTCATTCGGTGCCCAGCACAACGAGTGATTCCCAGCTGATCTCTCTCTACTGAATTTTATTTCCATTGAATTGGCTTATACCTGGAATATATATGTTTTTGCACAAATACGTATTTGTACTCAAACCAAGTAGTCTATAACACCTTGTACTTTGATTGCCACACACTGTCCTGTATGCCCCCTGTGTGCCCCTGCCATTCGTAAGGCAAATAGAAACACGGGCGTGAAGGCTGCTGGAGGAAGGGTCCAGTGCAGAGCATGTATCACAGTGACCAGCATGCAAGGGTGCTTCATGAACACCGACTCTCCTTTGGCTTAATCTCAGTTATTTATTTATTTATTTATTTATTTATTTATTTATTTATCTATCTATTTAGATTTAAAATAAGTTCACCTCTGTTTAAGTTTGATGGACCTTAATAGTAAGAACTCTCAACAAAGCAAGACTTTTCTTCTGATCTGTCTTGTCAGATGGATGCCATTCAATCAGCAGTGGTAGAGGACTTAAAAATAGGAGTGGGAAAAGTGAGCATTTAAATTCCCGGCCCCCACAGAGAACTTGGCAAGCAGGCCGGGTGATGGGAAACCTGGGTTCCAGAGCCAGCTCTGACATGACTAACTTCTGTAAAAATTGCCTCATTTCTCTGTAGCTCAGTTTTCTTATCTTCCAGGGGTGGGGATATTAATACTACTCTTACCCCCTCAAAAAGTTTTGTGGCTGAAACTATAATTCCTGTAAAATTACCCTGAGAAAAAGGTAAACGCTTATCAACTGTGAGGTGGTGTTTGTAACAGGAAGCACTTATGAAACTCTCTCATGACGGGACCATCTCTCAGGGATGTCCCCAAGCGTGTGAGTCCGCTTGGCAGATTGATACACGTATGGTCAGGGATTTAGTGGGAAGAGATAATAAATCCTCCTCAAGTCCTCTTGGGGCAGATAAGGAACAAGCAGAACCAACCCTCAGTGACCTGTGATAACAAGGCCAGGGATAATATGGATAAACGGATTTCACAGATTATCCAAAAATGTAACTCTCACCATTACAACCTCTAAACTTTTGCAGAAATTCCTTAAAAGGAGCCAGATTAGTTTAGCCTGGACTCATAACCTGTGTGAGTTTCACCTCCAGTTCCCACCTCTATCCACGCCAGGATACACTTTCAAAAGTGGCGGTGCTGAAGCAGCTACCATAAGAACTGCCGATCTCCCCAAGAGAGCTCAGTACCTTTTGCTCCCAGGGACCTATGGGTTTGCTGGCCCTGACTATAGTATCTGGGGGCAAGGAGGAAACAACCAGGATCTGCCAACCCAGAAAATTCTGTTACTGACCTAAAAACGCAGTGATTTCCCCATGCCACCAAAAGAAGTTTGTCCCTTTAACTGATCTATGGGCAGTAATGAAATTAGATCTTGAGTATTTCCTAGTCCAGAACTATTCTACAGATATTTTCAATGCTGGGATGGAAAATGGCTTAGAAATGAATAAATCTGTTGTTTGAATTATTCAACAATTCTTTCCCCGACAACCTCTATGAAGGAGTTGCCTTCCTGTCACTTCTCATTATGATAGCTTTCCTTTGCCTTCTTTTTGCCCCTTTTCCGAAAGTGTTGGCAAGATGATTCAAAAACATTGTGAAAAGCACTTTGGAAAGTTCCTTCTGCAAAACAGCAGCTCTGTAGGTGATATGTGGCTTAATCTTTCCCAGTAACTCAAGATCAAAATCTGAGCAGGTGAAAAAGCAAAAAATTCATTGTCACCCTCTTGATAGGAACTAGAATGGCAATGAGAAAAACAGACCAATGATACTCCTACTTCAAGGGGCTTGCATTTATTCATTCATTGATTCAATGAATGTTTGTAGAGTGTGTGCTCTATGCCAGACAGTCCCAACAGAACATGTGGGATCTGTCTGTCCAGCTTCTGGAATTCTATCAATGATGACAGCATGTGATTCCCCTTTAACTCTGTCCATTTTGTATTTATGAAACAAGTAATGGACCCCTTGGAGACAGCACAAAATAAGGCAACCAACCATCCCTGCTGGCTCAGAACTAAGAGAGCTCTTGAGATACAAACTGGAAAAGTCCTGGGCAAACAGAAATGAGTTAATCACTCTAACAGGGGTGTCCAACCTGCAGCCTGCGATGGCTGTCAGTGCGGTCCAACACAAAACCATAAATTTACTTAAACCATTATGGAATTTTGTGTGTGTGTGTGTGTGTGTGTGTGTGTGTGTGTGATTACATATCGCAGTGTATTGAATGTGTGGCCCAAGACAACTCTTCTTCCAGTGAGGTGCAGAGACGCCAAAAGGTAGGACGCCTGTGCTAGCACTAGGCTTAGAACAAGACCTAAGTCTGAGTTTCAAATTCTCTCATTAAATGATTAGACTTGGCCTTTGAAAATCTTTTGTGTGAACTTAGGTGATTTTGGGGGGGAGTGGGGGTGTGTCTTTAGGCCTTCAGTTCCCACATCTGTAGAATGAAGTTGCTAGACTAGATTATCTCTAAGTATTATCTTCTGGTTTTAATATTCTAAGAGTAAATTTAACACCTTTTAGGATTAAAATGGGTCTGAAGATGCTAGAGAGCTATAGGGAGCTCCTTATAAATCCTTCGTCCACAAATAAAAATAACACCAATTATTTGAAATCCTGTTAGATTCTCAGGAATTATTGTACGATGATCTAATCTGAACTTAAACTACTCCTCTCAATTAAGCATCAGAATTCTTTGCCTCGGTGCCTGGGTAAACTTAGCTCAGTACAGAAAAATTCTATTCTGAAACTGACAGAGAAGCTTAGAGGCAGTTTTGGAAAGATACAGTACTAAGTTATATTTAGCTGGATTGCTTTAATGATTAGGCAGAGTGATGAGCTCTAAGTATTTCAGGCGAAGTAGACTTTTGTTGCCATCAGGTGCCTTTGTATCATGGATAAGATTGTAGAAGGAAATAAGGATCATACACCATATGAAAGTCGCTCCTTTGAAAGAATGTAATTTAAAAAATAAGAGGAGGATAGAGAGGGGAAAGTGGAGCCCCATCCCAATTCTAAGATTAGTTTGGAGAAGCTTACTTCTCTTGAATATCAATAGCCTCATCTGTTCAATGGTCAGACAATGTAATTTCTAGGGTCATGTGAAGATAAACTTATTCTTTTATAAAATAAAATTCATCTCTCTATAAAACTTTTTATATAGTGTATACATTTATATACAAAATATATATATCTATGTAGTATACATAAAAATCTCTAAATATACATATATAAAACCTACTATGTGCCATTATATTCTTAAACATAAAAAAGAATTTCAAAATGCAAAAATTCTATGCAAATCTAGAAGGACATGGGAAAAAAAGTAAGGTCCAGAACCACTCTCATTAGCTCCTTCAGGTTCTGTGAGATCAGGTCTGGAGCTAACCCAACAGTCACCAAGATGAACATAGAAAGTAAGGGGTCGTTGAGATCAGCTCCACGTCTCTGAGCACCATTCACCCTTAAACTGTGGTGGAATGAAAGCAGTGTAAGTATATCCCATAATCCACATTGTCCTGTGCTTAGAAAGTCTTCAAGGGTCCCCTGGTCTGAGGATGCCTTCTCCAACCTGGACAGGTGTTCACCCAGTCCTCCAAGCAGAGTCATGAGCTGAGAACTCACACACTCACTAAATAGAGTTGTTTTGCCTTGACTTGATGCATCTTCACAGATTCGGCTTATTCCTGATCCGTCTGGTTCCATTCTTTGGTATTCCTGGAGCTAACAGAAGCTAAGCACTCTGCCTACCACACACACATCAGCACTCGATAAACAACAATGTCCTTCCTCCCTTACTCTTTCTCCTCCCTACATAATCCCTAGCCCAAGTTAGGTCACAGTCAGCATTCTTTAAAAAACCGTGCTGCCGATATCCCTGAAGACCTGCTGTGGGCTGACAGTAAGATGTCGCTCCGGGGATCGCCAGTGAAAATTCAGAAGGAAGGCAAGAGAGTGAGGCTGTGGTTCAGCATAGAGATCTGAATTCTATTTGCAACCCAAAGAGTCTCCCTGGCTGTTAGATTGGCAAATAGCCCAAGAACTGTTGAAATTCCAATTCCATGGCCAAAGTCTGTAGCTCTCCCAGTCCTACCAGTTGCATCCCAATGCTGTCTTGAGTTTGATTTAACTTTCTTGCCAACACACGGGAACAGATTGTTAGAAAACAATGATCTCAGGACCTCCCTCAAAACTGCAGTGTTTTTCACCCCCCATTAGTGTTGAGATAGCAGCCTA
Organism: Tonatia bakeri; assembly: GCA_004024845.1. Lineage (NCBI taxonomy): Eukaryota > Metazoa > Chordata > Mammalia > Chiroptera > Phyllostomidae > Tonatia > Tonatia bakeri. The sequence continues at coordinate 62,135 of PVIA01001339.1, read as the reverse complement.
CAATTGCAGGATGATTTATCTCTCCGTGCTGATCTGTGGCTACATTACTGGACATTTCCTCCACAGCTGATGCCATCCATCATGCAATCATCTGAACGCTCTGCAGCCAGCACAAATCTCCCAGAGCCACACGCGCTATTCATCTTACAGGCCGTCTCTCACTCTTGTCAGTTTTAAATCTGCTCCCTTCCCATTCTCTTCTGCTGTCCCCGGAGGGCTCTGTATGGGATGTATGATTATTCAGTATTTACAGGGATGTCACTTCACAAACTCCACCATTGCAAATGACAAAAATTCAAGGGTTCACACAGAATCGGCTGTGCCTCAGCCACCATTTTGAATTTTTATATCGTGCTGTAAATTCCACAACTACCCGTGAATCTTTAAAAACACTGACTTGCTTCAAAGGAAGCCTTAGGGCAGGAGTATGGCATTTGCTAAAACCCTTCAAATTTAATTCTAAAATTTCCATTTTTTGAGGAGGATTTGTTCAATTCTCTATTTTTGGAAAAAAAAATATAATTTAGCAATGCTCCCGCCATTATTGACACTGTCACACAAGTCAAACTTTATTTTTAAACCTCTAAAATCCATCCTGATGAACTGTTTACATCTTGTCAGATATATTTCCCTTTTATAATGAAATTTAAATGCTTATTTTAGCTAACACCCATGCAAGACTTCTGATGTTCTGCAATCTGTCCTAAGCATACAAACATGCATAGTTTAATCCTGAAACCAAACCTATGTCCCCCATTACAGTGAAGAAACTCTTTGAACAAACTATTTAAATACAAGGGGAAATCAAATTTATTCAATACATACTGTACACTTGGCTTTTACAGACATTGTCTTTAAAAGGCTGACCACAATTCAAGAAGGTAAGTCTAATTGCCTACGCAGTCGTAGATGGGAAAGCTAAAAAATAAAAATGTTAGCAGACTCAAAGAGGTTGCTAAACCAGCGTTTTAACCCCTATCTGTCTGATTCCAACTGTTCTACTTCTCAACGCTCCATCACATCAATTTCTACCTTTGCTTTTAGAAAGAGATCTGATGACATTCTGGGTTGTTGTTAAATATTCTTCTCTGAACTCTGCACTCAATCCTTGGCCTCGTGCGACATCTTATCAGTCCGGGGTCAGTCATCTTTTTACATGTCAGCCTTGGTGGCAAATTGCTTGGTCCAGATCCATCATGAAAGAGGCAGCCAAGGTCAAAAGTGTGCTTGGCTTTCCCCCAGGGTGGACTGGAGGGATGCACAATTCTGGGGTTGGGCCTGCCTTTGTGCCAGGCCACCTGAGCTGTGTCAATCCAGCTAAGAAAAAAGGCTTCCTCCACATGGTCCAGCTAGGGCCATTGGTGTTCTTCACCTCATTCTGGGCCCAAGGCCCCAGATACAAAAAAAAAATTCACTTAACTTGCTTTGTTCAGTACATCTATTTTTCTTAAAAGACTTAAATGGGGTGGCGACCAGTCAATAGGAAATAAGTATTTCTTGGTCTTCTGGCCAATCTCAGCATACAACAGGCAACCTGGAGGAGGTTCAAGTTGGCCAGCAGAACCAGGAATTTGGAGCATGAAATGGCAGGCCTTCCAGGCAACCCAGACAGGCTATTCAACAACAGGGAGGCCAGCAAGAGGATGAGGGGGTGAGGGAAGAACAGGGGCCAGTCTAACAAGAAGGTGAGCATCGCAGGAGGCAAATGTGGGAGCACTGACATCAAGCCCAGGCATGATCTGCAAAAGCAAGTCTCCAGTGTCCCAGGTGACTCAAGGGAGATGGATGGGGCCATAATCTCCAAGCCAGTCTACTGGACAAGCTGACAAGACATACTGCTAATAATAAGGGCTTGCTCCATGGCAGGCACTTCTGTTTTATGTGTCATTAATCCTTCTAATATTCTCACTAATCATATGAAGCAAGTAGTGTTCCTATTCCAAATGTATGTATAAACTTGTCCAATATCTTGTAGCCCACATCTGAGTGAATTAAACCTTCCAAAGATGGTCACCCTGGCTCTGGGACCTATCCTCTTAATCACTTCCCTGCCCACCACCCTGTCCTGGAGCTAAGGTGAGGACTGAACAGCCAGCAGCTGTGGACTGCAATCTGCAGTGGAAAGCATTCGTTTTAGTCCAAGCATTTGTTTAACCCATAAAACGTTTGCAAAAACCCTAGGAGACAATGCTTTGGTCAGCATTTGGCCAGGAAAACAGAAGCTACTTTGAACATCCCAAGGATATCGGTAATTCCAGTCCAGGGGATTTTAGAGGCTCACACAGACTTTTGGAAAGGCTGAGCAGTGGGGTTCAGGAAAGCCGCCAAGACTTGCTACACATCTGAGCAAGTGAGCTCAGCACCAGCCTGAGGCTTCTGCACATCTTCAGGGCATTTGAGAAGCTCTCACTATCTGCGCTGGCCAGCAGCTCAGAGACAGGCAGTTCTTGAAAGGTGCAACTGAAAGGCATTTTGAACCTCACATCCCCCTGCCCACACATCTGCTGGTAACGGCCTCCTTGGGAACACCGCGACCACTCCTCTTCTGCCGAGATGCAAGTTCCTCTCCTTGGCAGACTCTACCCTGCACCGTACATAAGAGGGTATTCTAGGAATGGTACTTCCCAGCTTCTTCTCAATGCACCGGAGACCTCAGGTGTGGTGCAGACACATCAAGTTGACAGAAAATGCTCAGGTAGAGTAAGGTATAATTAGTATTCCCATTTTACAGTTGACAAAGATGAGGCACCAAGAGGTTACTTGGTTTGCCCCAAATCACATTACCAGTAAGTGACAGAACCAGGAGTCAAACTCAGAGTTTGTCTCCAGAATCCATGCTTCTGCCATTGCATGGCATTGCCTTTGTGAAAGACTAGCCCAGTAATGCTTGGCACAGGTTACACCCGTTAAGCTGCTGTGGTGGCAGCGGTGGTGGTGATGGTGGTGGCTATATTATTTGTATTACTACATTTGTTTTTCTTATAATTAACACAATGAGAATTGCCCAGCTATTACCTAAAGAATGTTGAATACCACCCCCACCAACAGTCTATGCCACATCATCCATCTTCCAAGGCAACCTGGGTGATTTTCTTCCCCTAATAAATGTGCCCTTATGATTTAGTCCCAGATTTCTCGAAAATTCCCACTATTTAAAAAACAAATGTCCTGAGTAGCCACCGATGTCTGGGAACAAAGTGTTGTTCACTTTGTGAACAACAGCAACATAACTATTTCAATTGAAGTGACTGTTGATGGTGAGTTCCAGCAGCTTCACCCAAACAGTCCCAGCTGGCCAATTACTGCAAGCATCCTCTTCCCACAGATTCATCCCTCAGAAAACGTGTCAAATGCACTTGGAAACAACCCTAGGCTGCAGCACACTGAGAAGGGGAAAGTCAGTCTTGGACTTGTCGGCTTTGGGCTGCCTTGGTATAGCCCCGAACACATGTGCAGTCTCTGATTCCGTCTCCAGGTACTGCAGAGAAGGCTCTGTAATTGGAAACTGCTGCCCAAGCAAAAGGTCTGCCTTGTTTAATAAACAGTGCCCTCTGAAGAAGTTTAAAATTTACCAGAAGAGAAACGCAGCCTTTCCTGCTACCATCAGTGTTTTAGAACTAGCTGAAATTGATCTGAGGTTTTGGCCGCCTTTTTCCTCTTACAGCTCATTTAACCATTCAATTAGGCAGTTAAGTAGATGCAAAATATTTAAAATTCAACATGTTTCTCATCAATCCAGTGGTCGGAATTTTTTACTTTAAAGTAAATGATCAATTTGCTCTTTCTTCACCCCTCTTCTTTCATTTCTAGCCATCTTCAATCATTATTAGGAAAAAAAGAAGAGAAACAGAGGGTGTTTATCTTAACTCAGCAATTTCATGAATTCTATCAGATGGTAGGAGCAAAAATAATAAGTTAGAAGATTTCAAATGAAAAGGCAGAGCAAGGGCAAGATCACGTGGCTAATAATGCATTTTGTGAATGTAGGGAGAAAACTAAGCATGAATAACAAATTTCCATGATAGGAAGGTGAACAGCCTGTTTAACGACTGCAAATTCAATGCTGGAAGCCACATCACTCTGAACAGGTATACAGTATTATATTCCGACTGAGAAAGGAATGCCACACGAATGCGCTTGGCAAAAAGGTAGCAGAGGAATATTGCATCTTTAATAGGATTTTTGATTCAAATGTGCTGAGCCAAACCATTTAAAATTGCATTTGAATAGTAAACAGATAACATCATCATTTTTAAAAACCTGCATACTTGTGCCAGATCAACAGGGAGCCTGCAAAATAAAGACAGGGAGACGGAGATATCAGCTCTGAATAGAAAATAAAATTAGATAGGAATTCTCAGCCATAAGGCCTTCTTCAGACCTCAGAAAAGTACAGCAAGGTTAGCTCAGTCCTTTGTCAGCACAACTCCAAGAAGACTGTCCTCCTCCAAGAGGGCCAGAAGCTCCCTCCTCATCCAAGTATCTTTCTCAAGCACGCATTTAATTTGGGTGGAGGTTTATCTTGCTTTTTCCACCACACTGCTTTAGTTTTACTCATCAATGTGCATGATGGGTGTTCAGTGGGTGATGTCAGGGAAAAGTGAAGGAAAACATGCAATCAGGTGGTGGCCCCCCAGAATTATAATGCCAATGTTTCAAGTGCAGGAGCCATCTGAGGAAGCCTGAGAAATCACGTTCACCCCCCACCACCCCTGCTAGCCAAACCCCAGTTTCCTGGAATCCTCCCAAATGAATCCTTACATTTGGCCAAGTTTCTGCATAAATGAAAGCTAGTCCTTTGTGTGTGCTGACTTGCTGCAGGCCAAGTCTTCCAAAAACCTTCTTTAAGGCGGCATTTTCCCATATAGAGTATACAGACTGATGCTCCATGACAGGGGACAGATAGTGGTGCATGGGTGGGGTGGGGGGTGGTGGGGAGTCTACTTTAATTAGCATTCTTTAGGAGAAATTCATGAGAGAGAGGAAGAATCCCATGAGAGAGAAAGCACAGATGGCTAAGCTGGGGAAGTCCTCAGATTTTTAACAGAACCTCTGAGCCCAGGGTCTCCTGATCTGCCCATTAGGTGATGCCGTGTTCCTCTTCTGAGCAGAGTTACATCACCAGCTTGCCCTCTAGGCTCTGCGCAGTCCTTCTCCTCGAGAAAAGCATCATCATTGAGGGCTGGGAAATTCACACCCGAAAGCTGACTTGGAAGTTTCTGCCGTATCCTGGGCAGAAGAGGCCTAGTCCGAAGCTTTGGGAAAACTGGATTTGCCTGTGACGTAGACCAAGGCCCGGTCAGACCAACACAGCAGAGACACAGGGGTCACATCGTGCTTACAGGGTGATTGAAGGGATATTTACTTTTTGTCCTAGATCAATAACTTCCACATTTTTATTTATAAATTTTTAAATAGTTAATGATTAAAACATCAAAAATATGAAAAGGTGTTCAGAAAAACTTTCTCACTGTTGTCTTTCCACTGTCCTGTTCTCACCCCTTTGAGGAGATGACCATCTGTTACCTTATTATTCGCCTTTACACAGGTTTTTAACATGTGTCCATCGCTTCTTGGCTTCCTCACGCACCTTCTGGACATTGACAGTCCAGCCTCCTCGGGCCCTGACTTGCTTTAAGCATCGGACTTCTCAGGTTTTATACCGATCATTTTGCAAGAGAAAAGCGATTATCTTGTCACTCAAGCATCACCAACAAGAAGGTGGTAAACATTTTTTCAGACCCTAACTCAGTTTCCTAGGGTAAGTTTGATCACTGTTTAAAGATAGAAAAACTGTATTCCTCAGGTAAATCCATGTTTCTGAAATGACCTTCCAATGACAATAATAAAAGGAGATTAAAATTGGTTTTACCCCCCCCCCTTTCTTTAGTAAGTTATCTTAGAATTAAAGGTAGGTTTTATTATCTCAGAGTACTCACAGGTGGTTTTGCTCCTGTGTTATGGTATCAGTGTTATTTGTCCAGCAATCATTACTCCTGCTTTTGACAGCTGTAACCCATTTCATTTGAAAAGCGCCCCCACTCTTGGCCGGTGCATTTCAGGCTGAGCTGACACCAGCTCCAAACCACGGGACTGGACCATGACCCTTGACAGGTCGGTCAAAGTCAGATCCCCCCAACTACAGAGATTTGTTCTTGGATCACCGCCTGATGCAAACAGACCGGTGAGAACTGGGTATGGTCCTTCACTGGCTTTCTTGGGAAAGAGAGTCTCCCTGTGGCTGCAGTGGCTAAGCCTATAAATTTGTCAAACCAGAGCTATAGGCCCTCTCTCCGCACCGGGTGGCCTGAGAACAAAGAAAGTAGAACTGAAAAATAGTGAAAGAAGAAATCTAATTTTGATACCTGGGCCTAAATCTCTCCTTTTGAAAAATGTGAACTAATTATTCCATGCTTTGTCAAGTCATTTCAACTGACTTTTTTGCCACTAACTAAACAAACCCTTATATAGTACTTAATTGCAATAGCAGTGACCTATACTTATCTATTTAAAGTTGAGAATTGGTTTGGTCATATCACCTATTCTATTAGATGTAGCATACACAGACGGAGAAAAAAATCCTTTCCAAATATAATAGTATCGCTTACCTCTTTTTACAGACACCAAGCATCAAAATATGCTGGGAGCAGTTACCAGCTAGTACAAGGTGTTCAGTTAGTTTAGAAACCTGATGAACTTCCAGCTGAGTTAATCCTTCAGGTCCTCAAACACAGTCTCTGGGGGCTGATACTTATAATTGCAAGAACTCCTCTGGTCCAGTGGTTTCTATTCCAGCAGGTTCTAGACCCACCTGACCCCAGAATCAGAACCTGGGGGAACAGGGTCCAAGAATCAGTGTTGCTAACAAAGCCCCTTGGTGAGCATCATGCATCCAGTTCAACACTCACCTCCAATCTAGCTCATCACCAAATCACCAAACGAACCCCAACAGCTGGGCCCTACTCTGGCCTTCATGAGACATAAAGGTACTTCTTTTGTGTAACTAAATTCCTACTCTTACCATTCCTACTGTATCTTCTTATTTTGTCTCAACCGAAATACAAGCTTTGTTTGCAAGAAAAACATCAGACAAATTGCCTCAACTTACTAACCTGGATCAGTGATCAGCAAATTAGTAGATCTCTCCTACTTTTTTGATCCGTATATTTTCAGCATTTAGAAGTTGGTTATTTAAAATCCTTTATTACTAACTTTTACCAAATACCAACAATTAAACTTGGGAACCAGAAGAAGAGTCTCATGATCAAACTCATCACTGTGCTCAGCTCACGATGCAGTGTTTCATCAGTATCAGTGACCTAGCAGTGTTTGGCATGAGAACACATTTCAATAAATATCTGTTGAGCAGCACCAGCTACCAGTTAAATAATCAAATTCACTAGATCAAGACCAAAATGTATTCTCAATGATCTCTTTTGACAACCTTATATCTGGCATCTTGCATTCACCTGAGAAAATCAGGAAGAAAGGGCCACTGTGCAGGTCAGCATGGAAGCCTGTGGTACAGGGCACTCTCAGCCATATGACCCGATTTCAAATCCCTTGGGGACCTCAGAGATTATTCATTTCTATCGTAAGTAGATTGGGGACTGCAAACCTAATTTCCCACATGGGCTGGGCACATCAAGGGGCAAAGCAGGGGAGATACAGGATTTATGGTAGTCCAATTTTGTCATATTTTATTTTTAATCCCATGAAATGCCCTCAGTCTCAGTGTTGGGAAACCACAGGGTTTAGAGCAGCCTGTGTTCACCGTGGGAATGATGTCATTTCCAAGGGGACAATTGGTTCTGGAGGGTGCAGAATCCTTTGATATTACAATGGTCTGTGGTCCTCAAAAGGGCCATAGTACCTAAACAGATGGACAGTATATCCAAGGTACAAAAATTTTACAGAGATGGGGAGGCAACTAGGAGAAATAAATGCCTCCAATGGCTCCTCAGGAGAGCAAAGTGATTAAAATGTTGACAAACATCGGGACACAGAAAAAGAACTGAAGTATCTCAGGGGGCAGCAAATTCTTAGCGCCCACTGCTTTGTGGTTGTGTGAAAAGATGGCCTGGCCATATTTTTCAAGAGAAAGCATATATCTAGGTGTCATGATAAAACTTTTCAATCTTTAAATGTTGGTTTATTTTAAAAGGAAATTGCTCTGGCCAGGTGGCTCAATTGGTTGGAGCATCAACCCATGCACCAAAAAGGCTGAGGGTTCGATCCCTGGTCAGAGTGGGTACAGGAGGCAACCGATTGTTGTTTCTCTCTCTCTCTCTCTCTCTCTCTCTCCCCCTCCCTCCCTCCCTAAAACCAATGAAACATATCCTCAGGGGAAAATTTTAAAAATGAAAAAAAAATTAACAAGAGCCCTTGTGAGCCAAACAAGATTTATCTCCAGGGCCACTGGGCCAGCCAGCTGCCTGTACAGTTAATATCCTCAGGGGAAGTTTGAAGGAATTATCATATCCTTAGAGCATTTAGTGGTTACCAATCAGCTACACTTGAGAAAGAGCAGAAGCATTATTCATGTTGCATCCTTTTAGGAAAGGTGTTCATCATTTAATCTGAAAGTGAAACCATTTGCCCACTGGCAACTTTGAGAAAGCTGTTCCTGGCTCTTCACTATTAACCAAGGTGTTGACAGTCTTTGAGAAGGAGCCTCAGATATTCCAAAGCTATTTTTAAATGAGCAGAACAATGGTCCCATGGGAATAGGCTTGTGATACATTCAGGCTTTGAAAGTTCTGCTTTTCAAACTATCAAACCAAGCTCCTGTATAAGTAATTTGTTTATTCTGCTTATTTCACACCATCGTGAATACTGTCCCTGTCTCTCGGTGGTCAAATTTCTACATATCATGTCTCAGTTCTGCATTAGAAAGATAATTCCCAAAAGTTGGACTGTGTTTACCAAACTTGTTAGACGCACACAAAAGGATGCTAAATATTTGATGATAATCTTCCTGTTCTTTGAATTAATATAAGTGTCAATCTAAACAGCACATGTTGAATGAAATTTTATTTTAATTGCATTCCCCACATTCCCTTCCCTTCGCATACATTCTAAGAATAAAATTAAAGTCAGCTCTAAAAAGTATGTCTTTCCCCTGTAAATGACACGAAGACATTAGTTTCGCCTTAATCACTTTTCATCTGAGCAGCTGAGGAAGGCTCAGCATGAATTTTTTATGTGTCAGATATCCTCCCCCACCTACTCAAGTGCTTCCTGCTGTTTTCTGCATTTCTCTTCCTTTGGATAATCTATTTCCTCCAAGGTATTTGGCGTTTTGTGAAGAACATATAGCAATGCTGGTACCTCGGCAATTGAACGTGCAAACCTGGAGAGAGTCAAAGTTACTGGGAGAACTGGATGCCATCCATGAGACATTCCCCGCCCCCCACCCTGGGCTCAACAAAACCCTGACCACCCTGGGCAGCATCCTCATTTCCAAGACGGGTGGGACCTGGTTATTTCCTCTCTGCACCCACCTACAGGAGTGAAGTTCAGGAATTAAAATTTAATGAAGAATCAAGTTTGAAATTCTGCACCAGGGCACAATGCTTATAAATACGCCACACTGATACTACCGGGGTATTATAAATAATACATGGAATGTTGATTAAAATTTTGATGTAAATTTCTAAAAACTTTATTAAAGTTGTAAAATAACTGACATGGGTTGTTTACAGCTGGATGACAACTTAATTAATCAACCGCTGTCTCTGCTGCAATAAAGACGAGAAGCACATATTCTCCACTTTATTTTTATCCCCAAAGAATGAGCCAGAAAACACAAAATTATCTCCCTTTCAAACACCAAATTATCTTTCTTTCAAAACAGTCTGAGTACTAATTGTGAAGCATGACAGCGTGCAGTCTTCGCCAGCACTGATAATTAACCTGGAAAATACGAATCTCTGACATTTGACTAGTGAGGAGCTAAAGTGATAACCAGAGAACATCTATTCACACTCAGTCCAGAAATGATACCCTTTGTCTGGGTACAGAGCAAATTTTCAATTTTCAAGTCACTAAACAATTTAATTCTATGTTACAGATAAAAATTAGACACACAAAGCATCACCATCTGAAAGACAACACACACACACACACACAAATAGAGCCTATTGCCTGCTTCAGGATCCTTGCCTAATGAGATTTACCCTCTTTTAAATGGGGAAAAGTCCCAGAACAATATTGACGATAACAGTGAAACGAATAGTTTTAGATAGCTTTTTATTACTTTATCATTGCCCTTTTCCAAGAGTTTTGTTCAAAGTTTAAGGCTTTAGGAACTACAAGAGTCTATTTCTTAAGGTAAGCTGTTTGTAATTGTTGATACGGACTCCCTTCCTTCGCTCCTTCACTCAGCGGACTTGCTACCTACAGGCCACTATAAGAGACATCTGGAGAGTTGTAAGGGTCCACTAAACGCAGCTCCACTGAGAGAGTTCACAGTGCAAAAGGCGAGACACATCATGGACAGAGGTAACTGCAGCACACAGAGACTAAGCCAGACATACTTCTGTTACCAGTGAAAATAACTTCTTTCGCAGTGTCGAGAGAAAAAAAAATTCAAGCGACACACTCGTGGACAGGTTTAAACGTGGTGGTGAGATTTTCTTGGAGTATAATGCAAATAATACAGCCTCAGGGACATAGAGGGCAGGAAGGTTCTAGCAACCTCCTGAAAGCTTCTGTTAATCCTCCATATATTTTCTTGGTTCTCAGTAATGATCAAGGAGCCGTTCAAACCATTTAGCCCAGCTTCCTGATTCTTCCCAGACTTGAATTGGGCCCTCCCCATCCAATCCCTTTCTGGGACCTTCTGGGGTTCTGTGACCTCTTTCCAATTCTATTATCCTTCCAGTTTTCCCAAGTTAGTTTCTGCCCCTTTATGTTGCCCTTTCAGCTCTTACTGTGCACATGCAAAAGCAGAAACACCTCCCCCTGCACCATTGTGACTTCCAGTGCACAAGTCAAAAAGTTCTGTTCAGCTGGTCTCTACTACATGTGTGCTCAGCAGGGGAACTTTCCTCTCTTCTTCCCTCCAGTAATCTGGTACCTGCCAGCAACAGCCCTGGGGGGATTTCTCACCTGCTTTGAGAATTAAATTTCCTTGGGGGCAGTCTCCTGGAGTGTGTGTATGAGTCTGTAAATGTTATAGCTTCCTAGGAAGCTTAATGGAATGCTCTCCTAGTATCTGATTCAGCTTACCAGTTTATTAAGTTTAATATCTAATTCCCTTGGCTCCCCTCCTCATCAATATCTTCCTATGCTAATGCCTCTATTCAAATCCCAGCTGCTTTTAACCTTTAATTCTCTGTTTCCTCATCTGTAAAGTAGGATGTAAGTAATACCAATATCCCTTATCATAAGGGATATCATAAATGTGTTATGAGGATTCAGTGAGATAATTCATAAGCACCTAGCATAGTGTCAAATATATGTATATATATAGTTAGTTTTTCATAAAAAGTTAATTCCTCTTTTTCCTGTAATTGTAATGCTATTATTATTGCAGTTATTATCCAAAGCAGTAATTGCCAGGTCCTGAGCTCTTAGTATTTAACAGGAAACAATAGCTTATCATCACCTAGATCTGCATCCTTTTAAATTACACCATCCCATGATTATCCCGACTTTTCCTCTGGGCTCAGCCATGTATAATAACTATCTCCTCAAACCACGCTTCCAATCCAACTCCTGTTGCTGTCTGCCAGCGTTAAACACCGGCCCCAAATTAATCACTAAACAAAATCATCCCGTGCACGGGGCCCAGGGTGAGAGGCGGGGAGGTACCCTGGAGTTCTCCCTAACCAGCGTGTCCCTAACTCTTTCACGGTTACTCTCAACTTCAGTGGAATTTTTTATCATCGTCTTTATCAGTCATGTTCAACTTTAATCTGCATTGCTCTAAAAAAAAAAAAAAGTATTTCTTAGACATGGGGAATGATTAAAGTTTAAAATTTTGGTTTGAAGTCAAGTCTTCAGACATGACTTCTTTTTTCCCCCCATTTCCTGGAGCGAGTTTCTGCTTCCCTCTGAGGGCCTGGCCAGCATTTAACTTGTCCTCTGATTTGTGTAACAGACACTCAGGCTCTTTGTTGTGAGCAAAGGAAAGGCCAAGGGAAACCATGGCCGGACTTCGGCTGACCTGACTGCAGCTCCATTAACACACACACACTGGGGGACTCAACCTCTCTCACCTCCAGTGTGCTGACAGACACTCTCACACAGATCTGTGAGCTGGCCCCGTGCCCGGAGAGGGGCCTGCATTCACCGTCTTCACAGAGTTCAAATTATCGGGGGCCTCTCGACACTGTCTAATCCGACCCCCTACCGGAGATCTAAATTCCCTCTCCCCTTTCAGTTGCCCTACCAATCTTTCGGCTGCTCCTTCTGCTGTATCCTCCTACTTAACTGCTACTACAGCCCTCTAAATGTACCACCGTTAGAGTCCAGATCAATTTGTACCGTCACTGTTAGCTGGTGTTTATTCCTTCAGGACGGAACCACGCTCATCTTCCCACCCTCAGCAGTTGACTCACACATGCATAATGGGTGTCCAATAAATATTTTTGAACAAATTAATTAGTATGTAATGAAAAAAATCAATCAGAATAGCGGAAATAAATGTAAAGCTTCTTATCAGGATCCTAATTAGATTGAGCTCTAATAGTCTAATTAACCACGGAAATGTTCTCTTAGTGGAACTCTTTCATCATGAAAGTTTCTAGACCTGAAAGTCCAAGTTGGATGACCAGTAAATGTCAGAAGAAGAATGAAAAACGTGGGCAGGGGTTTCAGAGCTCGTGAACCACACGAAAAGCAGCTGAGAAATTCTAGGTCACTCATATTTCTACTGGCTACTGCAATCCTTTTGATGTCATTACTTAAATATCAGTTTACCTTGAATTCTCGTTCCTTGGCAGAAACTAACCCACATTTGGACTCTTCTTCCTAGCAAAAGACACCAATGCGATGTTCTGTTTTTGCCATCTGTGCCAGTTCTTCCCGTTCCTTTGTCCACAGGGCAGCTCTCGGTCCTCACTGTCACGGACCTCGTGGCACTATGTGGCATAGTTTATTAATTTCTGCTCCTTGAAACACTTTTTTCACTTCACTGCTTCTCAGACTTTCTGGCTGGTTTCTCCCACCTTCCTAACCTACACACACAGGTGCCCCCATAGCCCTATCCTTGAAACTCATACCTTCCCGCTCATCAGTCACTTCTTCAGAAATCACATCCAGTCTCATAGGGCTACATACCAATCATACATGGAAGGCCCACAAATGTGTATCTCTGATCCAAACTCACCCACCAGTCCCAGGGCTATAAATTCAACTGTGTAGGTGACATCTCCACCGAGACTCCTCATAAGCATCTCTGACCCAACACGGCAGAAACCGAACTCCTGTTCTTCTGCTTCATATGATAGCAACCCTTTCCTTTCTGGCAGCTATTCAGAGCGAACACCTTGGAATCGGGCGTCACTCCTGTCTTTCTGCAAATTCACTCTGCCTGCAAATTCTGTTGATTCTCCCTTCCAAATACATCCAGAATGTGGTCACTCCCCACTACCTTCACCTTGGCCCACAGCCATTCCTCTTTCCTTGGATGACTACACGTCTCCCAACTAGTCCTCCTGCTTCTGTCTTTGCTCCCCCCACAGCCTATTCTCAGGACACAACCAGAGCCATCTTGAAAGCTAGATGATGTCACTCCTCTGCTCAAACCCCGCCACAGCCCCCATCTCTTGAGAACAAAAGCTGACAATTTTAGAGGATCCTGTGCCCTGACACCTCTCCACCTCTCCAGCCTCATCGCCTACCACCTCCTCCTGGCTCACTCTTCTCCAGCCAGAGTGGCTTCCTTGTTCTTCCAGAAACACACCAGAGCCTAGAATAAGATTTACCCCAAGGTAGGTATCTGGTAACTACTTGTGGAAAAAAGGGAGGAAGGAATTGGAAAACGGCTCAAACACAGCATTCAAAAGCAAAGTGGGTATCTTTTAAATAATACGCTTTATTATTTTAACAGTCAGTACTCTTTAGAATACATTTCAGCAGAATTGGGATTTTGATAGTAGGTTTAAGACTAAATTGTAGGTATATAACCATCCTTACTATTCAGTATTTTCAGGAAATTATCTAAGTGTCCAAGGGGAAATGGAATAGATACATTATAGATCCTCAGAATGGTTTTAAGAAACAATCAAAACATTTTACACAAAAGGAACAAAATTCTAGGGGATTATGTAGAGGAGCATAGGCCTTCATTTTGTGAACAAATCAAAAATGCAACACTGAAAAATAATTGATGTTATGCCAGAAAAAAAAAGAATACCACTTAAAGGGGAAAAAGGGGGGTTAAAGGAAGGGATCAACCCATGATATCACATAAAAAATTCAGAATAAGTCTCTATAAAATTGTCATGGACACAGCTATAGAATATTTCAGAGATCAATTTTAAAGGCATTCCCATTGTGCTTCAGAAATCACATATCTGGATTTGAGACATTTCAGTTACTGAATTTTTCATATTCTTGATACTGTTTTAAGAAAAAGCATCCTGGCATCAGAGCCCACAAACAGTAGGAACAGAGTAAGTTTGGATCTGAACCAGGAGCTGAGAGACTCTGCAAAGATCCAGGACAGAGTTAGCAGATCTCAACTGAGAGACAGAAGCAAAAGGCTGATGTCACCATTCATGCAGCCAAATTAAAAGTGACTGTTCAATATTTGATGTAATTGCTTAGGGTGCCACCTGATATGACAAAGCATTACAGTGTCTGCTTTTTTCTATTTGTCTAGTCCACCTAAGTGATTTATCCAGATAACGGAAGCTTACATGATTAAATGTCAGCCTTTTGTTTAAATATACATAAAGTGTTTCCTCCCTGCCTATATTCTCACGCAGAGTTCATTTGACATAATTTAACTTCTTTCTGATGATTCACTTGCTGCCAGGGAGACAGTGGGAAGTAACGGTATGAAACTGGAGGGGTTTTTAGCTTTCTTAAGGTATAAATGACACAGTTATAAGATATGTATAGTGTACATTGTGGTGATCTGATGCATGCGTATACATTGTGATAGCATTCCACCACCTAGTTAGTTACCACATCCACCACCTCACATATTTTTCTTTTTCTTGATAAAAACATTTAAGTTCTCCCTTGTAGCAAATCAATTATAACATACAAATTATATATAATTAGTTGGATTATATGAAGGGGAAAGTGCACTGACAGAACAGAAAGATAATCTATTGATTCGCCAGACACCAGAGAGGCAGCAAACAGGGTCCCTCACAGGGACTGAGAAAGGGCTCATCCTCGATGCTGGGGCTTCTCTGTCCAGAGCAGCAAGGTGCACGCCACATCCGCTCCGGCTGGGACGCTAATGTTGTTGATGCGTTTCCTGCGCAGGCCTGGATGAGCTCAGAAATGGGTGGGACTGAGGTTCAGAGAGGGAGGGACCGACTGAATGCAGGAGACCCACCAGCAGGCACAGAGAACACAGCCTTGTCCCCACGACCTCGCATCTTGAAAACTGAAAAAAGAAGGTGGTGTTCCCTTGGAAAGGACACAGTCAGTACCTGCAAAGGCGGGGCCGCGCCCCTTCTCCTCCCACGGGAGTGGGCATTTCTCCACTGAACAGAGAGCAGGAGCACAGATGTACTACCATAAAACAAAGCCCAAACACGTAGCTCGGTTTAAAGGTCCCCTCAAGACTAGACTTTTCTGTCTCTGCAGCCGTGCTTCCTCTCCATCGCAGCGCTTTCCATCACCTCTGATCTACATTAGTCCACCTCCGCCCCGGTCCAAAGCAGGAAGCCACGAATCACCGAGGCTTTCGCCACACTCTCAGGCTGGCACCGCCCTGCTTCTGGGGAGAGTTTGACTTTTCCCGTTTGCAAACGGAAGCTGTGCTGCGGCTGCAGCCTTTTGCAGCCTCGCACCTCCTCTGGTCCTCGTGACTGACAAACTCAAAACCAGGAAGATGTGTGGGCGAGTCTCGCTGGATGGCTGGCTCCACGCAAAACCCCGTGTTCCCACATGTACCACCCCCAGGTGCCAACCACATTATTTCCACAGAACCCACCGCGGTCTCTATGTATAGGAGGAAAAAAAAAAAAAACTGGCCAAAAACAGAGGCAGCATTTTGCAGCCCAATGTTTATTTAGCCCATTCTCAGGTATTGCCTGCCTGCTATTCCCTGCTATTCCAGGTCTTGGTTTCTTTTTAATAGGAGCCTCTTGTCCTCTGCCCTGCCTTCCTTATTAATAGCTGAGAATGTTGCCTCTCAAACTTCTTTCCCCACCTCTGCCTTGACCAAATAATGCACCCTCCCCGCAGCCTCCCTTGGCACTCAACATCCCGTCAAATTCAAATAAATCACAAGTGACTGTAAAACCCTCTAGCCCCTCGTGTCTGCCTACATCCACTCCCACACCCTTCAGTCGCTCTCATCACACGCACCACCCGCAGCCCTCTTTCTTTCCTCCACCACCTGCAAGCCTTTATCTTCCTCCCCTGCTCTCTCGCCCACCTGAATCAAACTCCCATCACTAACTATCCAATTACTTACTTTAGAGGAGGCAGAAAGGGTTGAGTCAGGAATCTTGGTTCATATTCTCACCCTGCTAATTCCTGTGTGACCGTGTGAACAGCGACCATAGTAGCAAGGACAACAATGTGCATTTATGAAACACGGTTATGTGTTAGCCCATTTAACCCCACAGCCCTATGAAATCAGGACTACATTTATTCCATATTAAGGATGAAAAAAAAAAAGCAGCCAACCTCTCTAAGCACAAGTTGCCTCATTTTAAAAATCAGAAATCACAACACCTTTTCTCAAGGATGAAAATAAAGAAAAGCGTGAAACACACTCCATGTCAATTTCCTTCCTTCCTAACCCCATTGCCAAACCCCCTCGTTCACTATTTCCCATAACAAGGTCTCTCTCGGAAATCTCCCCTTAGCTGAATGAAAGGAAGAATAGAGCTCTTCTCTGCAGAGACATTGCCCCTTTCTTTTCTCCTTCACCATGAGTAAGAGCCACACACCAGGACACAGAATTTATGTCTGCTGTGCCCCATAAACATAATGACCTTCAGCTCAGCACACTGCTCCATGATCCTTGGTTGCAAACAGAAACAGAACTTTACCTTTAGGAGGGGTAGGCAATTTCCCCCTAAATCTGAATTGAGGCATTTTCTCTCTGTAGGCTGCTTCTGGAGAGAAAGCATCTTTCCCACCTGTTTACTGAAATGCCTTCACGAGGGAGCAAAGCTTTTTATTCTGTAAAGCCAGGCTTAAATTGCAAATACCATGGAATGAGTTCATACTTTGGTGTGACTCCAAGTTGCAGGTTTCTTATCTTTTCTTGCCAGTAAAAGTTGGCAGAGGTGATGAGAATACCAGAAAGGGAAAGAGGGCAGTTAAGAGGAAGTTAATGAAGGCACGGAGAGAATTGTGTTCACGAGTGTATGTATGCTCAGAATAGCACCATTCCTCACCGTACCTAGCATACAAACAGGCTACAGTAATGATCAAGCTGAAAGAAACCCATTTTCATGTGACTGCTGAACAGAGGGTCAGCTGATAAACTATGATTATAAACTCTCTGTAGGCAACCTAAGATGTATCCCAATTTACAAGGTAACCCACCTTTGCTTCTCCTTTATACCCTTGACATTATTTGATGATTACTGTTCATACATGCACAGTCCACTAAAGCTGCTGAAAATACCAATATTTCATCTACTTAAGGTAGAGCTGGAACTTACCTGCCCTAAATAAATGACATCTCGTTGTAAAGGTTATCACTTTACATTAGAGTAAAAGACACAAACTAATTATTTTCTATATCTAGAATCATTTTCCTAAAATAAATAAGGTAAAAGAATATTAAGCATTGTGGCAGATAGCCTCTAAGATGCCCCCAGAGGTCCCCAAGTCCTGGCTTTAATGTCCTTTTATAATTTCCTCCCCCACAGGGCCAGGTGAAATCACTGACATGCTTCTAAGTAACAGAACATGGCATAAGGAATGGGATGTCCCTTACGAGATCAGGTGATAGAAAGACCATAGCTTCTGTCCTTCGGTGTTTATTCTCTCTCACTCTCCCTTGGCTGCCATGTTTGCCAAGAAGCCCACTAAGCAAAGAGCTGAGAGAGAAAGCGTCTGACCAACATGCAGCAAGAAACTTAGGCCTTCATTCCAACAGGCTGCAAGGAACTAGATTCTTCCAACAACTGCTTAAGTGAGCGTAGAATAACCCCTCCCACAGTTGAGCCTTCAGGTGGAACCACAGCTTCAGCAGATGGTGTGACTGTAACCACACAACCTTGAGCCAGAGACACCCAGATAACTTGCCCCCAGATTGCTGACATGTGGCAATTGGGAAATGATCGATGTTGGTATTTTAAGCCACTAACTTTTTGCTTAAAATAGACAGTAATACATAACCAAAGCAAGAATCTTTTGAACTCTTTTCCTTTGAAATCCTCAAATGATTTAACTGTGACTTGCACTTAAAAAAATAATCTTTATTTTAATATTTTACTTAATTGTGTGTGACATTCAAAGCATCAGACAAACTATAGCTTCCTGGTTCTCTGTTATTTCTAAGGCAAAAATGAAAATAACCATTAGAACATTCTGGTTTTTATATAACTTAGAAAATTCAGTATTTTTAAAAAAATTAATATAGATGTTAAGGATTTGTGATACAGTGAATTTTAAAATATCACTTTAGCCCTGGCTGGTGTGGTTCAGTGGATTGAGTGCCAGCCTACAAACCAAAGGGTTGCCAGTTCAATTCCCAGTGAGGGTACATGCCTGGGTTGTGAGCCAGGTCCCGAGTAGGGGGCACACAAGAAGAAACCACATATTGATATTTCTCCCCCTCTCTTTCTTCCTCCCTCCCCCTCCCTCTGAAAATGAATAAATTCTTTAAAAAATAAAATATCACTTTAACAATCTCTCTCTCTGGTAGATATCCATAAGCTTTCTTTTGGAATCCCAGCACTTTCGAGTGTACTGATATCATCTAGACCAGTAGGAATTTAAACACACTGAACCTGAGGGGAGTGAAGAGCCCCCTGTGGTCCTAGAGTTAGTTAGCGGCAGAGCTCCGACCGAAGCCCACGTTTTCTGACTGGAGATCATTGTTCTCTCCATCTCACTGCTTTGAAAAATCAGGAAAGCATGGCCAGTTGTAATAATCTTGTCCATTTAACCCAAATAAAAATGGAACATTCCCAGAGAAAAAAAATGAAAATGCCCTACAGCAGCACAGCAATCCCCGTCCACCGCCATCATTTTCAACTTGCTGTCTGCATCTCAATAGCAAATAGCTAATTGACCAACCAGCTTAAAAACAGCCCTGATTTCACAAGTAGATTTTATGGGACAAGAGCTCTCCTTGGGTTACTTGCTCTTTGCATACGTTAATTTAAATAGCAGGGGAAACTTCGCTTGAAAGGATAATTACAATATTTCACCTTCTTTATCTCAGGTTATGTAAATGCAGCTTTCATCTGCTCACAGCTCATATTATATTAATACAGGGAATAAAAAGATCTCGATATATCGTGTGCTGCCAGTCATTTCAGATGTGCTCACACAGTCGTAGTGCACACACACTGGGCTAATGCCGGTAACTGCGCACTGGGTGTGTCACCAACAAGCAAACAAACGGACTGACATCTTGGCAGCGTTCTCAGATGAGCAGCATAAACTGTCATGTTTATCAGATTACAAAGTTTGGGGGGCTTTCTTGACATCTCCCCATTACCAAGAGTATTTACTAAACCAGGGATAGCCTTGAAAAAGCAAGTTCAACTTCTGCCCCCTTTTAACCTACAATTCCGCAGCCTGCCGAAGGTGGTGGGAAAGCTAACCCTGAGTGACAGGCCCTGGACCGCAGCCTTATGCTCTCCTTTGCACCAGAGCCCTTGTGGGAGACGCTGTCGTTCACAGTATCAAGTAGTGAAATGTGATGGTTAGAGAAATGCAGCATCATCGAGTTTAATAAATACCAGGAGGAAGCTGGCAGATAGGTTTTAACCCTAGGGCATTTTAAAAAATCAAAATACTGTTCTCCATCCACGCGGTGTTAACACAACACAGTGTGTTTAAACTAGAGTTGAGAGAGACAGCTTTTCTATTATACCTCAAGGCCAAGCTCAAGGTCTAATTCCTCCAGGAAGCCTTCCATGATTGTCCCAACTCTAAATAATTATTTCTGCAAGTGTGTAACCACGAGGCATTCATTACCTGTGCCCTTGAATGTTAGATGTTAAGGATTTATGATACAGTGAACTTGTGATACAGTAGATCACAGTGATCTACTGCCATAGAAAGTAGCTAGGAGTTTAAGTTCTGTGAATAAACTGCCTACTTTCAGATTCCAACACCACTATTGGCTAGCTATGGGGTTTGGTGCGAATAATGCAATCTCCATTCAGTCTCAGTTTCACCTCTAATAGGGGATAATAACTGCCTCGTAGATTGAGATCATCATGTGGAGAGATTGGGACTGCATGGGATTGGGGCACTCTGATAACACTCGTTCTTGAGTGATGACCAGGTAGGAACACTCACTTCTTGTATCTCTGCACCACTGTTGTGTTGTACCCACCCTCTGAGTCGGATATGATTACCCGCATTTTACAAATGGGACACCAAGGCTCAGAGAGGTTAAGTAACCAGCTCCCACTCGAACAAGGCTTTGCAGAGATAATATCCAAACCACGGCATTTGGGGTCCAAAGACCACCCCTGTAAAATCTCACAGCTCTTGCACTTCTGGAAAGTGTTATCTTCAGTCTCCAATAATTTTGTATGCTTAAACAAGTACGAATCTATCTCCCTCGCTGCATTGTTCAGGTGCCCTGGGGCTGGAGTAGTTTCTTATTCTTCATGGGATTTCTAATACCTAGCATAACACTGAACCCATAATAGTTACTCATTATACTTTCTTGAAATAAACTGAGTTGGGAAAGTTACAACTTCCCTATAGGAACTATAGCCCTTCATTAAGGAAAATATTCTAGCAAAAAAGAAAAGCCACAAATTTCACAGAGAAAAAAAAAAAAAGTTGAAATCTGAACATACACAGTTGTGGACCCTGAGCTGCCAAAATGGAAATGGAACTGAGATTCTGCCAGAGGCCTCTCCCCTCCAGCCCATCAGCAGTATCCACTTATTGATTATCTTCCGGATGCTAAAATAACCTCCTGATATCAGCAGCTTCCAAACAGCTGGGTCAAGCTCATTTCTGACATTCTGAAGGAACTGCACAGTGACTTTCCAACCCTACAGGATCCTGGAGAACCTCTATTTCCAGTTGTCCATCTAATTTATGGTTCCATAACAAGCTGTCCCACGGAAGTCTCCGCAGAGAAGGCAGGCGCATTTTTCAGGCCCCCCTGCAGGAAAACAGTGGTGGATGCCGCTCCTTTCCGAAACAGACGTCAGAATGAAGTTAACCCCTAATGCATGAGGTCATGAGAAGTTTGTTTTGTCTTATTTTTCTTCTGTTGGTGAAAATGAGTTCATAAAGTTTTAAATACATTGACAAGGAAGAAACAAATATTTGAGAGGAAACAGGAGGGACAGTTAGATTTACATGTGCAAAAGAGTCAAGTTGAAATGGATTCAAAATGGATCAACAGCCTAAACGTGGAAGCTCGAACCATAAAGATCTTAGAAGACAGCACAGGAGTAATTCTGCATGACCTTGGATTTGGCAAGGGATTTTTATATATAAACACAAAAGCAAATGCCCCAAAAGAAAAAGATACATTAAACTTCACAAAAAATGAAAAGAAAAGCTTTAGTACATCAAAGGATATTATTGAGAAAGTGGAAAGAAAATACACAGAGTAGGAAAAAATATTTACAAATTACATACATTGTAAAGATTTAACTCCAGAATACATAAAGAACTCCCACAACAACAAGTAAAAAACCCAGTTAAAATAGGCAAAATATGTGAACAGACATTTCTCCAAACAACATGTACAAAAGCCAATAAGCACATAAAAAGATGCTCGGCACCATTAGTCATTGGAGAAATGCAAATCAAAACCACAAGGAGATATCAATTCCCACCCACCAGAATGACTAGAAACAAGCAAAAAAACAAAAATGGAGCTCACGTTGGTGGGGATGTGGAGAAATCAGAATTCTCAGACATTGCTGGTGGAAATTTCTCTGGAAACAGTTTGGTGGCTCCTCAGAAAGAAAACAGAATTATCACCTGATGCAGCAATCTCACTCCTAGTTACCTACCCAGAAGAACTGAAAACAGAAACTCAAATGTAGTTGTTTTCGAGTCTTTTTGAGCACACAGCTCAGGGGCATTACACTGCCAGAGTTCCCTGCAGTATTATCCACAGCTGCCAAAAGGTACAAACAACCCAAGTTGTTTGGAACAAGCGTCCATCAAAAGATGAATAGAGAAATAAAAGATAATGCACACGTACGATGGAATATTATTCAGCCATAGAAAGGAATGAAGTTCTAATACATCCTACAACACTGTAAACTGAAAACATTATGCAGAAATAAGCTAAAGAAGGGCAAATATCTTGCAAATCAACTTACATAAAATATCTAGGATAGGCAAATTAATAGAGACAGAAAGTAGAGGCCACTGGCAGGGGAAAGAAAACGGAAAGTTACTGCTTAATGGTTACATAGAGTCTGTTGTGGGGAGGGGTGATGAGAAAGTTTTGGAAACGGTAGTAGTGATGGCTCCACAACACTGTGAATGTAATTAATGCTCCTGCATTGTGTGCTTAAAAAGAGCTTAAATAGTAAATTTTGTGGTATATTTTACAACAATAAAAAAGGTTTTTAATTAAAAAATATTAATGAGCTCTGGCTGATGTGGCTCAGTGGATTGAATGCCAGCCTGTGAACCAAAGGGTCACCAGTTCAATTCCCAGTCAGGGCACATGCCTGGGTTCTGGGCCAGGTCCCCAGCGGGGGACATGTGAGAGGCAACCACACAGTGATGTTTCTCTCCCTCTGTTTCTCCTTCCCCTCCCCTCTCTCTAAAAATAAATAAAACCTTTTAAAAAATTAATGAATATTGCCCTCCCCAACTCAAACAGCTCTTTGAGTCAATTTTCTCTAATCAGTGAAAGCCCATCACCATGATGATGCATGTGCTATGGGACCCCCATAAGCTCCTATGGTCTCACACGTAACATCCTTTATCACTCCCCCCCCCTTCTGTCCGATCTAAAACACAGCATCACGACACTTCTCCAGAAATTATTTCCTTTCGTAAAGTTTTCCACAGAGAAAGGGCCTGCAACTTAGCTCAAGTGAGACTATCTAATGAAATGACAAAAACCAAGTTATGAGTCTAATCTAAATTCATTCAAGAACCTAAAGGGTAATAGAAACACCACAAGAATTTCACTCCAAGGTTTGCCATGAAAATGGTTTATAGCAAAATGTTATTTTCCTTTTGGGGATTAATCTGCTGTTTTTATTTAAATATTTTACGTACACTTGCCCTGAGCAATAATGTGGCAGTTGTAATGAGAGTATTTCCAAACTCTTAAATGTCTTCTCGAAATGACAAAACATGCACTTACTTGTAGCAAAGACAGTGAGTGATTAAAAATGGCCCAGTAATCCACGATGAGACGTCTAAGCTCAGTGTTTTACCTTCCACCCTCCACGTGACGATGAACAAGACATGGCTATAAAACAAAACTCTAAAAACAGCAGAGCCATACAAAAATGCTGGCAAGCATTTTGCAGAACATGTTGGAGAAAGCAGTAACTAATTCAGCAGCCCCAGCTTGTGAGCAGACCCCTCAGAGAAAGAACACTGAACTAGTCAGATTCACTTCTGACAACTGAGCTTTATACATAGATCTCAAAATCTGCATTTTAAAACAACAAGCAAGATTTACAACATGAGGAAAGTCAAACTGGTATTTATGTTTGTCGTTTTTACAAAGGAGCATCTTAAGGATCTTTTCAAACTCACTTTTCGTTTATCTTTGACCATGACATTCAAAGCCACTCGGGAGAGAGAATCTTCAAATGCTCTCAATGCCACCATGATCTTCCCACCATGGGAAGCAGTTGGATAATAAGCCAACTTATTTGGGGCTGCATCCTTGGAAAGGAATTTTGACAAAATTCCATTCTTGACAAAATTCATCTGTGTATTCAACAAATAATCTTGGAATCGCTGTGATATGTGAGGCAGCTTGAAGAAAAGAGCCTATTTTTGTGTGTCCCCATCTGTCCTGTCTCTGACACCATCTCTATGACTCATCATGTCCACCCCTCGCCTCATCACGGTCATTTACACACTCCCCTGTCGGAACCTAATTTCTAGAAAAACTCTAATATCCACTCTTCACTCTATTTCCAACGCCTAGAACAGGACATTGCTCATACTTATAAAGTTTATAATTTATTTATTCCAATAGAATAATCAATAGATATTTTCCAATGAATGGATAAATAAATGTCTATTGGAATAGGCAAATAAACTTTACTCTGGCTATATGTTCTCAAAATAACTAGCAAGAATTGGATCTCTCCTCTTTAGAAAGGTGTCACCTGTTTGGAAGGAGTGAGATAAAAAATAAAAAACCTTGAGCCAAACAAATTAGGTTTCTTGCATCAATTTTTGATTTAATGTAATTTGCTTTGCTTTACTTTGGCCATTTAAATTCTGATTGCCAATAGACAGAGGGTACGTGTTGGAAGAGGTGCTTACTCTGTTGGAGCAGGTCATCAAGAAGATGTGACCACTGTGGACCCTCGACCTGGACCCGAGCAATCCAAGGGCCTTCTCTTCCCTGTCCTTGGAATGTACGTTCTGTCTATGGTTCCCACAGCCAGAGCCATTTTCAAGAACGCAGCCTTGAAAGAGCAATGTGTTATTGAGACCAGCTGGATAGTACCCGTGGCTGAACCCAGCAGAGGCCTCTGTACGCACTTCAGAGATTCTGGTAGATCTTCTTGGCGGCAAAGATCTACTGGTCTGGTGGTCACCCAAGATAAGCTCGACAGGCAAGTCCCCTTACTTAGCAAGCCTGCCGTCTACCAGTCTGCAGTGGCCTGCCTCTTTTCTTAACCTCCACTTGCTCTCTGATGGAGGCCAGTTTATGAGCCAACAGCCAGGAGCTCACTGGGCAGGGAAGACTTCAGCACAGTCTTTTGTCCTTGCTTTTTAAAGTAATATTTAAAGGGAGAAGTGTATGTTAGTTACTTTATAAACTAAGTCCTAAGGTTGAGCTTGAATAGGTTATAATTTTGAACCCTCACTGTGACTGAGGTAGTTAATGTTTATAATAGTTAAAGCTAGCTAACATTTGCCACTTTTTAAATAAAAATTGCATCTCATAAACAGACACGCTCTTTCTTCTTTCTGCCCACCTCACCACAAAGAAGTGTGCTGAGCCTCGGGCCAGACCAGCCCCCACCAGTCTTGGGGTGGCTGGCCCCTGAGCACATGCAAAATTCTTTAGAGGAATTGCCCTAAAATGTCAGCTTAGTAATCAATGTTTCAGAGAACTGAAGTCAACAGGTTATTGCTCCTAATGCATTTGACGAAGGGGCCATAAAGTTTGGAGTCAGACATGCTTGTGAATTTCAGTTCTATATCCCTGTAACTATAAGAAGGAATAGTAACTTTCCGGGGCAAGAACCTCCCTGAGCCTCACTGACCTCATCTGTTCCAATGTTTGTGTGAGGAGAGAAGAGTCCAGTGTCTGGAGTAAACCCTCACTAGGTGTCAACTACTCAGAAAATGACAGTGGAGGTGGAAGTCAGGCGAGGTGGGGAGTCAGGAAATCCACGTCCCCACACAATCAGTGGTGGCCTGGAACATGGTGGGGAGCAAGGAGGGAAGAGGAGAGAATTATGTGACTTGGAGCACCTCTCATGTGCTAGACCAAGGCCCAATTCTACTCACACTTGACTTCACAGCAGCCACGGGAGAGCACTGCCCTCATCTCCATTTCACAGGTGGAAATACGAGGTCCAAGCAGGTTTTATGTACTTCACCAAAAGCCACTTAGCTGGGAAAGGGAAGTGCTGGAATGCAAAACAAAACAAGAAGTCTTTGTGACTTGGAAGTCCAGGGCCAGCCCTGGCCCGGTGGCTCAGTTGGTTGGAGCACCATCCAGTACCCCAGAGTTTGCGGGTTCGATTCCTGGTCAGGCCACATACCTAAGCTGCAGCTTGACTACCAGTCAGGGTGCATTGTGAGGCTACCGACTGATGTTTCTCTCTCTCTCCACCCCCTTCTCTCTAAAATCAATCAATAAACATCCTTGAGTGAGGATTAAAAAAAAAGTCCAGGGTCATTTTACAAGTGTAGCCTATTTTACAGGACCAGCCAATCTTTTAATATAACCCAAAATGCAATCATTATAGGGAACCCCTTAGCTGGGTTTCGTGGGAAAACAGATTGAAGGACTTTAAGGTCCATATAATAGCCAGTCAATCATGGCAGCATCGTGTGGCCATGTTATCAACATCTTTCATGTTGCACTCATATATTTCAGCTTCCCCTCCGCATCACACAGCAGCAGGAAATCATCCCCGGTGATAACATTCGGCAGCACTGACGTTATCGTTTAAAAGGCGACATTCAATTAGTGAAAGGCTGGGTCCTTTCAAAAACGCTCCGGGAGAGATTTCTAGATTTCCAGAAACTGACCACAATCCTGAGTGGCTTATAGAAATACAAGACTTGTGTTGAACTAGATGGAGCGTCAGGCTCTCAGAACACCAAACCCTTCTTTATATCTGTCGTTCTCTTTTACAATGTAAAGGTTTCGTCAGACCATTGTCCATGTCCTGCCGTGCCCCTAACTCGGGGAAGCACTAAGGGCTCTCTATACCGTGACTTGGTACTGCTCACCAGAATACAACAACATGATCAATTAGGCAAATGTAAACTAAATTAAACCACAGCAAGAACAAATACAAACACAGCAGGAAGATGAGACTGGGGGGAAATTAAATGATGCCATGAAAGTGATAAGATCTCAGAGGAAATACTACTAAGCCAGAAGGAGAACTGCTGTGAGATACCAATGGCCCAGAATTTACCGTTTTAGATAAATGATTTTGATTATAATATCCATATTTTCTTTGAGAAAACAAAAACATATATATACATACAAGTTCCTTAAAAGAGATAGATTTTTTTTTCCTGGAACTTTAGCCTATGCCAGAGCTGTCTAATAGAAATATAATGTGAGCCATATATGTAATTTAAAGTTTTCTAATAACCACATTTTAAAAGGTTTTTAAAAAGATTAATTTAGTAACATTTTATTTAACACAATACATCCAAGATATTATCATTTCAACATGATAAATATATAAAACTAGTAATGAGATTTTTTTTTACATATTAAGTTATCCATAGCACTCACAAAACATCTCAATAGAGGCACAAAAATTTCATCAGAAATACTTAATCCATATTCCGATTTCATAAAATGGATAGTTGAAAAAGTAGACTCACATGCCCAAGTCGTTCCAATATACTTAAAAGCTCCTGAATTGCTGAGTATTTATTTTTAAGTCTAAATTAATTATAAATTAAATAAGATCTGTTTCCTCAGGCGCACTAGCCATATCTCAGCTGCTCAGCAGCCACAGGTAGACAGCACAGTTCCAATGGTAAGATCCTGCCTCAGTCTTCACGGAGAGGATACTGAGTGAGAGAGAATAAAATGTCTTCAGTAATACCCCTGCAAAACTTTCACTTCCTCAGGACATTCCTTGGTGGAAGGTGAAGGTACAATGCCACGTCCACCTCAGCGGGAAGCAGAAAGTCAAGGCCGTGAGGCCCACTCATGCTGCCCTCTGATGGCCTGGGATGAAGGGACCCCTCAGAAAGCCCTTCGGTCTGCACTCTCTCTGTCGTATCTCCCTGGACTAAGGTTTTGATTCCCAGACTAAAGAAGAGAGTATTTATAAGCAAGAGCCTAAAATTCAAGTAACATTTTTCTTGATTAAAAATAATTCATATGTGTTGAAACTCCCCTGGAAGAAAATTGATAAGTATAACCAATAACCAGGTCTCTGGGGAAAAATAACTAAATTCTGAAGTTCTCTTTAGAATTAAGGCATTACTTTTTAAAAGCTTATAAATTAAATGGAAATATGTAATTCTAATACTATTTTACTTAAATGCTATTTAAACAGAATACAGAATGCATCCTAATTTACTTTTATTCAGCCACCATAACCCTTATGTCAAAGCCTAAAAATATATTTCCCAGGTAAAAAAAAATTAATTTAAAATGCCAAATTTCACTTATGAATAGGTGCAAGGGTTCACCAAGGAAATTTGAAAATCTTCTGTCCTCTTGTACTCTTCTCAATCCCTGGTCTCTCTGGTTCAGTGATGGAAATACTATAGATGAGTTCAAGCACATTTCTGTCCAGGGTTAGGGGATGGAGAAACAACCAAAATGCAAGCATCACAGTAAGAAAATAAAAGAAGGCTTAATCAAAATTCCTAAAATGGAAATATAAATAAGTTTTCTCCCATTTTTCTTTTTTGCTGGAAATTCAAAATGCCAGTTCCGTGCCCAAGTCAGTTTCATGAGAAACTTTCACTGGGAGGCGGTCCTTGGGCAGCACACCCATGCTCTCCTGCCTCTTCTCCTCCAGCAGCCAGAGATGATTATCGACACCGTGGGGGCTCCATAAATAAAGGTTAAATGATTATCAAAATGTGACCAACATCTGAGCAAGCAGCATGCACCTAGGCAGGAGGGATATCAGCATTAAAGCAAATCACATCCAACTGCGGAAATAAACTTGTCAGAGACAAGCCGGCTGTGGCTGCAATAGCAGCTACAGACCTTCTCCTGGGCGGGCTGGCTGGCTCACGACAGTGATTCTGCAGAGCCTCAGCAGCGTTTCAGGAGCACCTGGCCTGACCTCCCGCCACCCTCGCTGGGTGCCTTCCCTCCTGTCAGTCACTGTTAGGGCTGTACAAGCCAGAGATCATCGCAAGTCCCCGTTGGAGGGAGCCGGACATAAGGGAAAAACAATATTTGTGTAATTTAAGCGTGAGGCTCAGGAAGGAAGAATATTTGATCTGTTGGTGTCCACGGTTAGCCTGGGTGATAGATCTTTGGGGCAAACAACACGGAAAGGAATGTAACCTCTCTCGAGGGGAGTAAGGGGCTCGCTGCGTGTCATGCACTGTGTGAAGAGCATGCATTATCTCATTTAATCCATGCAACGGACCTACGGAGTAGGTTATCATCACCCCCGTTTATCAAATAAACTAAGATACAGAGAAAGTAAGTAACTTTCCCAAGGTCACACAGCTAGGAAATGCAGGAGCTGAGATGTTAACCCCAGGTAGTGACACTGGAAACTTCTGTCTTAACAGCAATGCTCTAGTGCCACCTATGGGCCTGCTGGGAAAATCCACTCACCAGTGAAATCCAGTCAAAAGAGGGGTTTGATCTAAATTAAGCCTGGAGAATGGAGGAGCCGTAACAAACGGTGTCAGTAGGTAGGGTCTCCGCTCAATATAAACAAATACTCCCAAGTTCTACAAGTCACAGATACCAAAGAAAAAGTTAGCTGTAGACATTATAAACAAAATAATATAATAAACAAAAATTGGGAAGGTGGGAGAAATTGTGAGAACACCAATCTTTCAGGACAGAAACTTAAGCACCAAGTAAATATTAATAATGATAGTGACCCCAATTCTTCATGCTTTTCATAGTCTCTTTAGTGACATCTTTGATGAAGTAATGTTCAATCACAGCAAAAAAAATCCTTTGGAAATTTCACCTTTCTTTTACTTTCATTTTTTTCTTCTGTTCAATGCAAATGAAATTAAAGTTAAAACTCTTAAAATAGCATCAAAAATTATATCCTATTTTTGTAGAAGTATATATGGAACAATAACTGGAATAATGAGTTCCTTATGTGAATGGTGTTTTATTCTGGATGAGAATATTTGGAAAGCTTTTATTATTATTACTGTTGCTATTATTAGTATTTCGTTTCTCCCATTGTCATACATTTACTGAGCGCCCATAATGTGCCAAGAATTGTTGCGGTTCTGGGGATGCAGCGGTGAACCAGATGAAGCCAGTCCTTCTCCTGCTCCAGAGGAGACAGACAATAAAGCAACCAGCACGTGTTCCCATGCCAGGTGAGAAAGGTAAGGGGTGGACTGATGGCAGGCAGCGCTATTTTTACTAAGGTCATCACTCCTCCCTGGAGTGGTACTATTGAAACAGAGAACCGAAAGAAGGACCTGAAGAAAAGCCTCCTGTAGGAAGAAAAGCCGATACAAACGTCCTGGGGTAATAAAGGGGAGCAGTGAGTCTCCTCCTGCAGCTTCCGACTGGAGTCCAGTATTTACTAACTAGAAGGGCGTGATCAGTTTCACGCTGTGGTGTACACTGGTAATGTCCAAGTTTGATGTAGCTTTCGTTCATTTTTCCATGGTCTCCCCAACTTCCCCCATCCCCCCACGCCAACTACCGTTCCTCTGTAAGAATGGAAGCATGGCATGCAGCATTCGAAGGAGCGGTAACCTCTGTGTCTTTCCCCACCGCAGCGATCGCCCAAGCGGAGTTGTTAAATGCTTACTGACCTACAGTAATGACACCGGCGAAACTTTTATTGACGTTAAACCCTTTCAAAAGTATCTGACAACCTGGCCCAAAGCATATATACTGTGGGAATCTCCTGCGCTTAATGAGGCAATTAATCGTGAGAATTAGCAAACTTCATCGAGAGCTGAGTGAGCCGCTGTGAAAACGGAGCCTCTCGCGAAATCCCCAGGCAGAAAGGCAGCCGGGGTAGCTCAGAAGGCCCGGGCTGATTGACAGCTCTGCTTATTGACTTTGGATTTGAGAACAACTCCCAGGGGGCTGGTGTCTGAGTCAGAGGAAGGATTTGATGAGGCACATAGGACCCCGAGGGAGACGCTCAGAAGGCAGAGAGCAGTGAAATGCCCCTTCCCTGACCCTCTCGGGCACGAGGAACCACGAGCCATGGTCTGGTTCTCATTGTACTGGGCTTTGTTCCTCCCAGCCTGCATCTGTAGACAATGTCAGCCCCACAGAATCTTCCTGCTTTGGCGGTTAAAAAAATTAACTTATTAAGTACAAACTTGAACATTGCCACCAACTGGCATGTGCTTCAGGGAAGCGGGTAGGGGCGAACATTTGGCTCCCAGGGTCGCCCTGCATCCAGTTAGGGTTTTCACAGCGTTCAAGTGCGTCTGCATGGTGTGAGTTTCACTGGTGCGCAGATTCTAGCAGTCCAAGGGCAGGTCTTTGTAAGCGAGGCTGCTCACCTGGCGCCCCACATCACCTGCCATGGGGGGCAGAGGGTGGGATGAGTCCAAGCTAATGAAACAGCAGGTCGTCCCTGCACCTTAAACAGTTCTCGCACACGCTCAGACAGAGGAGCGCCTGAGGGTCGCCAGGTTTTGCCGCCCACACAAAATAATGACGTGCTTAATTCCCTTTTACAAGACAGGAAGCGCTTTCTCTGGCAGGAAACATGACTGCATGACATGTATGCCAAGTGCAATCCCGACCAGAAACACACAGGCCCCCGGAACACAGCGCGAACTGTTGATCGAGGAGGCTGCCGGGCTCCTGGGAGAGTCCTTCGCATCAGCATCCTCGCAGACCTCAGTATTCATCCTCTGTCTCATCTCTCCCCCTCATCAGCATTCAGGCATTAGCAGGTGCCAACATTTTAATTAACAATTACAGGAAGACAATTTTAAGTTGTAAACATTCTAATCTAACTGTTAACTTTCAAGGGGGTGGGGGTGTTCTGCAAATTAGAAAACAGTCTCCATTTTTGTTTGGTTGTAGAAGTAGAAAACCCGGTCCAGTGTGGTCCGTGGGGGCCGGTGTGAGGCCCACACCAGGGCTCTCGATGCTTCTAAGGCCTCTTCTTCCTGTTCCCAGGGAGTCCATTGTCGCTCCCAACAAACTTTATTTTTTTAATTCGATTTTTTATTTATTTATATTTAGATACTTGTTTTTGGTATTTTTTAATTTTATTTTAATCATTGTTCAAGTCCATTTTTCTGTCCTTTACTCCCATTCCAGCCCACCCCACCCACCCCTCCCCACCTCCCTCCCATTTCCACCCCTCCGTAGTTTTTGTCCATGTGTCCTTTATATTTGTTACTGTAAACCTTTACCATTCTCCCCTCAAATTCCTCTGGTCACTGTCAGCCTGTCCTCTATTTCAGTGTCTTTGACTATATTTTGCTTGTTTCTTTGTTTTGTTGTTTAGGTTCCTGTTAAAGGTGAGATCATATGGGATTTGTCTTTCACTGCCTGGCTTATTTCACTTAGCATAATGCTCTCCAGTTCCATCCACACCATCACAAAGGGTAGGAGCTCCTTCTTTATTTCTGCTGCATAGAATTCCATTGTGTAAATGTACCATAGTTTTTTGACCCATTCATTTACTGATGGGCACCTAGGCTGCTTCCAGCACTTAGCTATTGTAAATTGTGCTGCTATGAACATTGGGGTGCAAAGGTTCTTTGGGATTGGTGTTTCAAGGTTCTTAGGATATAGTCCCAGCAGTGGAATTGCTGGGTCAAAAGGCAGATCCATTTTTAGTTTTCTGAGGAAATTCCATACTGTTTTCCACAGTGGTTGTACCAGTCTGCAGTCCCACCAACAGTACACTAGGGTCCCCTTTTCTCCACACCCTCTCCAACACTTGTTGTTTGTTGTTTTGCTTATGATGGCCATTCTGACCGGTGTGAAGTGGTATCTCATTGTGGTTTTAATCTGCATCTCTCTGATAGCTAGCGATATTGAACATCATTTCATGTGTCTTTGGATCCTCTGTATGTCCTCCTTGGAGAAGTATTTGTTCAAGTCCTTTGCCCATTTTTTAATTGGGTTGCTTATCTTCTTAGAGTGGAGTCGTGTAAGTTCTTTATATACGAACTTTAAAAGAAATGGAGATACAAGCAGGAATGTGGTAAGATAGTGGGTTGCCCACCAAATCCTTCCTCTCCAGTGCAGGGCCACAAAGGAGATTCCTCCCAGCCTCATTTCATCCCCCTCAACCTGGTTGTAGGATAGATGTGCCTCCTCCATGTGCCCCCACCCCTTTCCCACAGCTGGACCCTGAACATGGCACCGGTCCAGCTTCAGCCACGCAGAAAACGGCGACACCCTCAGGGATGACCAACCAAAAACTTGGAAAATGTCTACCCTGCCAACCTAGACAGTTCACATCAGCCCTGTCTCATAAGAGAGAAATAAACTTCTTTGTTTGTTAGGCAACTGTATTATCAGGCTTTTTTTTTTTTTGCAGCTGCCTAGTTTTACCCTGTCTAATATAGAAATTAATTACAAAACCTTTGCAGTGAATACACAAGACATGAAGCCTGTGATTTCTACATGGCTCTTCGCTCCTTGGTTAGCACTTTTCCTGGCTTGCTGACCACTCCTTCCACCTTTTCAATTTCCTTCCTTCCTGGTCTATCTCAAAAGCAACCTCCTCCAGGATGGGAACCAGCAACGCTGGCAGCCTACCCTGCAGATTCTCACCATCGTATCACTTTAACGCCTCAGACAGAGCCTGGCCCAGAGAGGGTGCACAGTGGGTTCTCTCTCTGTCAGTTGTGTAAGAGCTTCCAGCACAACAAATCAAGATCCTCCTGTGAATTTAACTGAGGCTGTGAGGATTCTGACTTGGATGACCTTCTGGATGGTACGTGAGTCTCCCTGGGCCCCGTGCACTGATGAGGCAGGAGAGGAACTCGGAGAGGAGCGGAGGCCAGACTGATGAGTGGCACACTTCAAAGGGAAGTTGAACAAAGGTGGTTTATGAAATCCTACAGCTCAGCAGGTGCTGCGGCATCAAGAATAAACTTGCATAAATATGCATGATCCCACTTCCATGAGGTTTCTAAAATACTCAAACTCACAGAAGCAGAGAAAACAGCAGTGGTTGCCAGGGGCTGGGAGGTGCGGAAACGGGGAGTGGTTCGGTGGACCCAAAGTCTCAGCTATGCTAGATGCAAAGTTCCAGAGACAGACCCGCTACACAACACGGTGCCTACAGCTAACCGCCTGGCGCCGTGCGCTCCAAAAGTTGTTAAGGAAAAACTCATGTTAAGTGTTCTCACCACTGAAACAAAAAATACCCGAGGAAACCTTGTAAAGTGTTGGATAAATCTGTCACCTCACTGCAGTGATGGTCTCACGAGGGGTGGCATATGTCCAAACTCATGAAATTGTTCAATATGTGCAGTTACTTGTATATCAAGTATACCCAAAAAAGCTGTTTTTATAAAAGAATAAGTTGTCACAAACTTAAAATGTTTTTCTCGATGATGCCACTAGCCTATGTACCCGATTCAGCCATTGTAGGTTTCAGACTCAATGGTTTGTGCGTTCATTCAATTAATGAACATTTGTTACAACACACATATGTTCCATGTACTATGGTTGACACTAGTCTAGTTTTGTAGGGTTTTTTTTTTTTTAGTTCATGAAATTAAAAAATTAGCTTTCTCTTCAAGTAGGGAAGTCAGGGAAGGCATAAGCAGTCTCAAATCTATCCTATTTGAAAAACCTTTAAAAAATTAAATTCTACCTCTTTAGTTGTTCAACAAATATCTGCTGAATCTAGCCTATTTCCAAAGCATTCTAGGGAAAGCAAATAATGGGGACTCTTGCCTCTGAATGCCTTATATGTGACTGATACTCATAGTTTAAACGAATGCATCAAATGCACACACTGACCCCAGGCAATAGATTTGATGATCACTGGGGTAAAGATAGGAAAACCGAGGTCTAAGACCAAACAGCTGATAAAAGAACGAGGCCCAAAGGTAGGCTGCTTGTACCGCACAGAATCGACTCTTTCCAGATTTGTAAGGAGAACCACAATTCAAAATAACAAGACAGATAAGACAGCAGTGCCCCCAGCAGTCCCCCAGATCTGTCTCTTGCTCCAACAGTGTTTGGGTGGAACAGACCCAGCGACACCCTTCTTCCAGCTTCTGACCCTCCCCCAACCTCTTCTCCAGTCACCACGTTCAGTGCCAGCTCAGTCATCCGCACTCAGCCTCCAAGACCAGCCAACACCAATTTTTGTGCTTAACTCCCTATTGTCAACCATGAGTTCCAAATTCGTCAGAATTATTCCACCCAGATGGAGGCCCCCTGTCATCCACCTGGTCCTGCTGCATCTCTGGGCCTCTGACTCCTACCTCTCTCTGGACTTCTCTTTTCACCAACGCTGAGGCTCTGGGGAGCACGGTTCACCTCTTCCCAGAGTTGGCCCGGGGAAGCTCCAGAGTGCTGAGCATCTCTTTAAGAGGGACCAGCCACCCCAGCTACCCCTGCAAACCACTCAAAGCCACACTTATGAGAGAAATGGGGCCGTCCTGGACTAGCCAGCCCACAAGGGGCCCACGGGGTGAATTCAGTCGCATCAGGTGAAATCAGTGGAAGAACTGACCAACCAAACCACGGAACCAGGAGAAGGAAGAAATGTGTGTTCCTGTAAATCACCGAGTTCGGGGGTGGTTTGCTATGTAGCAATAGACAACTGAACTGGAAATATGGTGAATGGTCCTACAGAGTTTTGTTTATTCACTGATTTGTGTGTGTTGTATGTATAAAAGCATGTTACAAATCAGACTAATAAGTATTGCAAAAAATTCATGTAGATATAAAGACAAAATTACTTAGTTTTATTAAACCTTATATTTTTAATAAAATATTTTAATATATGATCAACATATATAAGTGATTTATGGTTTAGAATAATGCAATTTGCAGGCTCTTCATGTTGCTAAGAATAAGTCCCTTATTCCTTCAAATGTCCTTTGCATGTGGCTTTCACCTGGATCATTACAAACCAGGAACATTCCTAGCATCATTTTTACTCATCTCTAATGACTCAGCAGGTATTTTGCTGCTCACTGTTTTTATTCCACCACCGTTAGCTTATTCTTTATTACAAATGTATCCATGAGGAAAACCTATAGCAATAGAATTAATATCCCCTTCACAAATCACCAGCAGTAATGCAGTGTACCTTACATTTACTTGAACACAGACCACCATTTTAAGTTTTTATTTATTTAATTAGTTTTCATCAATTTGCAGAAATGCTATTAACACGCTGCTAACAGTGTTCTGCTGAGCACTGTTTGCACAATGGAGTCCCAGATGGTAATGCCTAATGACCACAGCTGTGGCTGTGGGGGTCACGTGCCACGGGCTGCGTGCACGAAACCTGCTGGCCGAGGGCCCCTCTCCGTGCGTCCCCGGAGCCCCATCACTTGCTTCGCTATGCCAGGATGTTAGAATTCAAGTGAGAGTGACGCTATTGCAAAAGAAAATCATGACTACCTCTTAATACATTTGAATTCTAAAATTAACAATACCCCCACACTCCTGTTCTTTAACTCTTATTAAGGAAAAATTATGTACAACGTACAGACCCCTCATACTCACGGGTCATAAGAGTCAGGTTGAAACTGTTATTCTAGATCATCCAGGAGCTGAATAGATGGGAAAGATGGGAGAGTTTTGAGTAATAGGCTAACTGTGATGCGTTAAGAAGACCAATCTAGATACAAAGTGAAAAATGCATTAGAATCATTACATAGATGTCCAGAAACTAACCGGTAATGATCCGATGCTAATCGCTCAGTCACTGGCGATGCACACAGTAGCTGGCATCTGACAGTGCGGCCACCAGACCACAACTCCCGGTGTTCGAACCCCTCCCCTTGACTCTGGACTGGCCCTGTGACTCACTCATGAGCATCCCATTGTGGCAGGAGCAATTTCCCAGTCCAAAGACACCTTGCATCTTCCATCATGGCTCTTGGAACACTCATTTGGGTGGAAGCCAGCCACCATGTAAAACATTTGACTACCTGAGACCACCCTGATGTGAGAAAACCCTGCGGAGAAGCCACACATACAGGCCACATGACAAGAGATGTTCAGTCAACCCCTTGTCCTTCTAACCAACTTTGCCTGGGCACCAGATGTGTAACGAACGGGCCACCTTGGACATATGACCCAGATGACTCTCTAGTCCCTGCAGTGCCCACTGACCTCTGTTGTCACTTTCATGGAGATCTCAAGCAAGAACTATTCAGCTGAACCCAGTCAACCCACTAAGAAAAATGAGAAATAACAATAAATTTTCATGTTAAGTGATTAAGTTTTGAGGTGGTTTCTTTGCATCTATCGATAGCCAAAACTATCTATAGCAAATATTACCTGCTAATTAGATAGAAAATTGTTCTGAATCATGTCTTTTCTTCTATAATATTAACTCAAACACGTGTATATTAAAAACTGAGCATATTAGTTTGTGAGGGCTACCATCACAAACTACCACACACTGAATGGCTTGGACAACAGAGATTAATTTTCTCCCGGTTCTGGAGGCTTGAAGTGAAGATACTGGCAGGTTTAGTTCCTCTTGGGCCTTCCTCCACAGCATGCAGACGGCCACCCCCTTGCTGTGTCCTCACACAACCTTTTCTCCATGTGCGTGCCTCTTCCTCTTCTCCCAAGTACACCAGTCACATTGAACCAGGCCCACGGCCCCATTCAACACAGTCCCCTATTTACAGGCCCCGTCTCCACATACAGTCTCGTTCTGAGGTTCTCGGGGTGAGGGCTTCCACCTATGAATGAGGTGCGGACACAGTTCAGCCCAAAATGCCTACTCACCAAAGCAGTGCTACCACAAGTCTGCTTATGTCGTGAATTAGTATCTGCCTTATATAAATGAACACAGATAAATGAACACAGACTTACTCAATGGCTGAGCAGTGACAGACTACAGGGACTTACTTGAATTTGAAGAGGATTTACATGGATGAAAATGCCCTAAATACCCGCTTAGTGAAATACCCAAATTCGTCTGTAACACCATATCCATCTGTCTCAGAGAGACACTTGCTGTTTCTCATGACCATTGTCACTTTCATGCGTAAACAGGGAAGAGGTCAAACAGCCATTATAACTCTGTACGCCTGCTCGGTGTGTGGTCACATGCTTGGCACTGTGTTGGAAAGTAATTGGAGAACTCGCTTTCCTTGTTCTGGTGGTGGACGCGTCCGGTGAGGACAAGGGGCGTGCACCAATGACTGCAGGAAAGGGCATAGCAGGTGACAAACACAGAGAGGGTGGCAAACACACACAGTGCTCTGGAAGCCAGAGGAGGGGTGAAGAGAGAGCTTGTGCACATCCCGTGTGTGCCCGTGAGTGCTCATACGCGCACACCCACACGTTCCTCCTGGGCATCTCTGAAGCTCTCAGGGTAATAACTGAGACACTGCTCTGAGTCCGTAGAATTATGTGATTCTGTTGCCAGCATCGGTGTGGATCTGCTTCCCCCTCTCAGAGACGCTCCATAACCTCCCAGAGGCATAATCCCCCATCTTCACCCAAGGAAAGGCCCTTGCTGACAGAGACATGGGGAGAGTCTGTTAGCTCGCCGTCATAAGCCAGGGCTTCAAGCCAAGCTCAGACAGCTTAGTTTTCAGGCTCTGGTTCCCCACTAATGAGTCTGCAGCCTCAACCTCGGGCTTAAGTTCTCCAGCCTTGGTTTAACTTGACCCAGACGGCTGAGCCCTCCTTGGATGCTCTGAGGTGAAATGCAGCTCAGGTTTCTTGAGGCTTAGTTCAAGCCAACTTTTTTTGTGTGAGTTTCCATTGCTGCCCTTTTTTTGAGTCAGCAAAACAGATCCTTTATTATATATCCCTCTTCTTGTTCCTGAAGGAAACTCGACTTTGGATCAATCAGTATACCCACTCTTAAACATTATTTATGACAAAAGTCAAAACTCTTTACCCACTCTCTCTGGTCTCATGGCACTTACATCTAAATTAGATCTCTCCACACCCTGCTCTAGGCTAAGGCTGGTTGAGGGTCTCCTGCCTCCTCCACCAGACTCTCATTCCCGTGAGGGTCTCATCAGAGGCTCCTGAATTTCAGGTGTGTGTGTTGTGGGTGGGGAGGTAAAACAGGGCATGCTAATCTGACTGGAAAGAGAGACTGGGGACTTACCTTGAAGTTCCATGTGTGTGGTATCTGAGAACCTGGGCCCCTCCCCAGCTCCCCCTCCCACCTGTGGGAATAGGGTGACGGCCATCTTTAAGTCCGCTGGGGGACCTTGGGAGCCTGCTCAGCTCCTTGGGCAAGGAAGTTGCCAAAAAGAAATGTTTTCAGATGTGCAACCAGACCATAAGCAACTGC
Source organism: Tonatia bakeri (assembly GCA_004024845.1). NCBI lineage: Eukaryota > Metazoa > Chordata > Mammalia > Chiroptera > Phyllostomidae > Tonatia > Tonatia bakeri. The sequence goes on along the minus strand of PVIA01001339.1, from coordinate 22,815 downwards.
AGAGAAACAGCTAGCATTCTGATCTCACACAACTTGCACGCGAGCATGTCCCACCCCACCCCCAGCCCCCACATGCCCTAGCTGCATTGTTTTCTGTACCCTACTTACCCCTGTGCTGGGAAGCCTGGGTTGCAGAAAACTTCACCAGCTGGCCGCCTCCAGTGTGCAGGTAAGTCCTACTAAACCCATGTCTTTCCCAGCCAGTCCTCCAGGTTATTTCTTTGGACTACACCGGGGTTTGCTCAGACCTCAGCTCTTTGAATAACAGTATGTATAACAAGCACACTGGTTCTAGTCTACTATTTGAAGTTGTTTGAACCTGCTTCCACTGCAGGCACCCACTTTCCACTTCTACTCTGGGATAGTCAATAGTGTGAACCTGGCCGGCCATGGGGCGCCACGTAACGCGTTGTTTCTGAGAGTGTCTGGATCAGATTAGTATCATGGACTCTGTACAGTGAGTGCACTGTCCTCCCCTATGGGGGTGGGCATCATCCAGTTCATCGAAGGCCTAAAAAGAGTGAAGGATAGAGGAAGGAGGAACTGACCCCTTCTGCCTGCCTCACAGATTGATCTGGGACATCTCACCCCACCTTCTCCTGCCCTCACACAGATTTGTACCATTGGCCCCCCTGGCTCTCGGGTCTTCGGTCTCAGATTCAGTTCTCCACCACCGGCTTTCCTGCGTGTCCCGCTCACAGACAGCGCATCATGGGGCTTCTCAGCCTCTCTGATTCAGTCGATTCTTCATAATAAATGTCCTCTCAGATAGGCAGGTAGGTAGATAGATACACAGATAGATCTACCAGTTCTGTCTCTCTGGAAAACCTTAATGTGTACTATGTTTCTGTCGGATGGCTTCGGAAGAGTGGTGGGAATTAGGGGGACAATAAAGCCCCTGGCCCAGAGATCCCCCTGGAGCTGCCAGTGGCTGGAACTCAGTCTTGTTCACAGTCACATTCCACAGAACACCTGGCACCGTCCACACGGGAGCTGCAACATGGGGCTGTAGGATGACTCCTGAGATGAATGTGTGAGCTAGGAGAGGATACCTCAAAACCAAGCTCAAGAAGGCACGGGCTCCCACCGAGGGGTGTGGTGCAGGTCCAGCCCATTCTACTACAGCAGGGCAGTGTCCAGGGAAACCACGCAGAGGCCTGCAAAAATACTCTGAAATAAAAGAAAATCTGCCTAGTACCAACAACAATTCCACTGGTCCCTGGGAAACACAGAGTGGGTCACCTTCAGGCAAGCCCTCTACAAACGGAGGGAGAAATGTCAGTGCTACCGAGAGGAGGTCAGGCATTACAGCAAATTTAAGTTGCTCAACTCTCCTGCGCCAAGCTCTCTCCACAGGCATCTTGCCCATTAGCATGCCCGTGTCTTGATCTAATACCCTTGAGGTCTCTAAGTAGCAGCTTTACAAGGGTAATTGAAAGGGTATTACTGGCTGTCGATTCATCATCTCTTGATCACCTAACACCACGGTACCTATTAAGGTGAGCTGGTGAAGTCTGTGCCCAAGTGTGCCTCAGCTGGGCGCCGCTCCGCTGCTTACCCGACAGGCGACAGGAAAAGTGAGATTCCCCTCAAATCCTCGCATTTTTGCCCAATCTTCTGTGCTAATTAATTATGATTACTCCATCCAGTAAGCATATTTGAGGAGATTTATCTGCACTAGCCTCGGGTAGTGTCCTAATTAACAATATGCTGAAGCAGCGTTCTCCTTGTAAGTATAAATACAGCACTGATGCCACTTGCAAGGCGATGATATGACTGTTTATGAAGCACCCGTTCTGATGCCTGCTACACTTATTTGTTTAAAAAAAAAAAAAAAACAGTCCTTTCTGTCCTTTGACCTTTCTGCCTCACTAGCGTGGCTGGATAGTCCAGTGCTGGCAGATTACGTGCCCCAGCTTGTTTGGGTGTCTTGATCCAGAGAGGAGAGACAGGATGGCCAGGAAAATAGCATAGATGCAAAACATAATGCAGATAATGCATTTCCTCGTCTGGTTTGCGTATTTGTTAATAGAGAAATAAAACAGGGACATCCATAAGAATAGATGCCTGTCCACTTGTGTCCACCTAAACTGCACATGGCCTTAGCTATCCTTCAGCCCCCTTCCTACTCCCAAAGCCCCCTCCACGTTTCACTTTTTCTATGCCCCCGCAGTTTCATATTTGACCTAGGACTCCCACATCGTGGAGAAAGAAGAGGAAAATTAGGGAGAGTTGAAATTCAGCGTAATCTCTTGACAAATCTGTCTCAGATTTGGCTCAATTTTCTTATACTTTCTGCTACCCTAACTCCATCAAAGAAAGGGATCCTTCACAAGGATTAAACTGGAATGGAATGAGGGGCCTGGACTCATAGTGATTTATAATCATGATTTGTAGGCAGAGGCCAGAAAGCTAAAAAAGCACCTGCCTCCAAAGCAAATGGGCAGAGTGGGTATAGGACAAAGGTACATGGCCCCCGGAGGCAACACCTGTGGAAGGGAGAAGGGGACAGCGTCAGGCAGAGGGAAAAGTTGGTTTATAATAAAATCTCAACCAAACTCTCAGCTGACTCCAAGGGAAGCTCTGCAGCTGAGATGATCCTTCAGAATAGCAATTACAGGAGGGGAAAATATATTATTGTCTTCTTATATTTTTAAAAAGACAGATTGCTCATATATGTGCGTACATGTTGTTTCAGAGCAAGTTCCCTGCAGAGCCAACTCTGAGGGGGAGTTGAGCCTGAGGGAGGTTCCTTTCAGGGTGCTCTCAGGAACCTGCGGGGGAGGACAGGGAAGGAGCATTGTCTTCTAGGCCAGTACTGCAGATTCATTCATGGAAAAAATGCCCTGCACATCTACAGCATTCCAGGCAGTAGCCATTGAGGATACAACCGAGGACAAGTCTCCTAACTCCCCGCCCACATGGAGCGTTCACTCCAGTAGAAGGGAAAGACAAGCAGCAAGCACAGATATATAACATAAGGCCAGAGACTCGTGTTATCAAGAAAACAAATAGGAGTGAAATAAAAAATTAAAATTAAGAAAAAATAAGGTACGACTAGGGGATAGAGTGGTGCAGACAATGATTTTAGATAATGTGGTCGAGAAAGGTCACACTGACAGGGTAATAACAACTGAGTAAAGAGTTGAAGGAAGTGAGAGAGTAAGCCATGCAGTTCTGTGGATGAAGAACATTCTGGAAACAGCATGCAAAATATACTCGACAAACACATTATTTTTAATAGCTTCCTGAGTTCCATAACATAAATGCCCAATAATTCACTCATCTAGTCCCTCATCGATAACCAAGTTTTTCTATCATAAAAATTGTGCAGTAAACATCTTTAAACATATATCCTTAATTACTATTTATTTTTATTTCTGTGAAATAAATTACCAGGAGGCTGTAGTAAATTTCTGGGTCAAAGAATATACTTGTTTTCAAAATAAATATTTTTTCAACAATGTATAGCAATTCACAATCCCACCAGCAATATATGAGACATCCCAGTGTTTCACACACTTACCAGCACGGGGTATGCACAATTTTTAAAAAACGTTTGCCCAGCTACTACCCCACACAGGTGTGGCATTCTTTCCCTTTGCATTTCCGTGGTCAGAAGAGAAGCTGGGGAGCTTTGCACGCTCACTGCACACAACTGCTTCTCTGAGCTGCTCATTTATCCCTCACACCACGTCTTCCGTTAAGTTTGTATGTCATTTCCTTGTTGATTTGAGAGATTTGTGTAGAGTAGCGATCTTAAATACTTGCAATTCATGTGTTGAATTCATATGTTTCTCCTAGTCAGTGGTCTGATTTTTTCTTTTACTCTGTTTGGGATGCATTTTTGCTCAGCATAAGTTTGGCATTTTCAGTGATCAAATCTATCAACCCATCTTCAAGAACTGTAATGAGATAAGACTTAGCAGAGTGAAATGTGAAATTGTCAGTCCTTATCAAACTCAAAATTAAAGTTCAGAAAATCCTTCTCAGAGACACTGAGGTTAGGAAATTAAGATAACATAAAAAATTGCATTCAGGGAACTGAAATCACAGTCACACCTGTGAGAGTCATTTAACATATCTTGCATTTAAAAAATAAAAAAATAAAGACATTATAATGATCTTAAATTAGTAAAACATGGGTACCATAATATTAATTATTTAACTTTCTTGCTTGAAAGTTTTAAGAGTTCCTCAAAATTTCAGCACAGTGCTTATAAATTTCTTTTTTCCTTTTTTTTATTTTTTTTCTATTTTTGTTTTCCTACTTCTCCATTCAAACATCCAATGCCTTCCTGATTACATGACCCGGAAGATGCACCCTACCCCTTCCCCGGGTCACGTGTCTATGAAACCCTCTCCCGTCTCCGCTCTCACTCCTAGGCTCCCCCCACAGATGTCACCTGAATAACCTCCTTAGTTTACTGTGCTCCCTCTTCCCTTGCCTTCCCCGAGGGCTCACTACAAACAGCTCCCTCCTTCCTCTCCCATCTGCTGTACCGCCCCTTTCCAGCCCCAACTCCCAATTTTCCCTTTCTAATTACCCTCAGCAGCAGGGACTCAGAAGCCACACAATCTGTTTCACTGGAACAGAAAATCCCAACAGCTACAAAGAGGTGTGTGGAAGGAGAGTCTACTCTATTCTAGTGTATTTTGAAGTAGGAGAAAGATTGTCACACTTGAATTTAGTTCAAAAACATCACAGGTGCTAGTATGGGACAGAGTCATCTGCTACAAAAACTGTTCATGTAAAAATTACCCACTTAGGGTATCCATTTTATACAAGTTTGATATGAATGAGCCAACAAAATTATAATAATACTGGGAATAAATTTCACGTACATCTAAATCGGAACACGTACATCTAAAACAGAAACACGTATATCTAAATCAGAAGAAGGACTCAGTCCTCCACACACTGGCAGGGGACCATGGGAGTTGCTTTAATCGACCCCCACCCCCCACACACACCAGTCACAGCCCACCAGAAGGGCAGCACCAGTCCGGGCTGAGAGCATCCTGGTTCTCCACTTCGGGGCTGAGACAAGGACCAGGAGCAGCATCCCCTGAAGTACACGGTCATGAAGGAGAGTAGGCACCTGAGAAAAATAAAGTTCTGTCAGAAAACATAAGGATGAACATTTGTTTCCCACTCCTCGTGTTTTCTTCCATGTTGTAGGAAGTTCAGTTACTCGAAAGCTTCTGGGTCCTCTCTGCACTCAAACCTGCTCAATGCAGGATGATGGGAAGGGGAAAGGCACGATTCACGCAACTGGGGATTCAGAGGGATAGACTGGGCAGTGCCTCTCGATACCCCTCCCTGAGCCCCTTGGGATCTGAGAAGCGTGCAGTCTCCTCTGTGCCCCCCTACTCACACCTGACAAGGGCAGGACCCCCTGCAGGACAGTCTGTGGTTTTGGGGGAGAGGGCCACACTCAATTCAGGGACAGTTAACTTCTGGTGCATGAGGCAGATACATTGGGAAATAGACAAGGTATAAAATAAGGGGAGATTAAGTCCCCATGGACTTGAAGCTTTTGGTGTACAAGGTACCCCATTTTCAGTCTAGGGATGTGTGAAGACAGGGTGTTATAATCTTGTTGATTCCTAAATGTTTATTTTGATCAGTACAACTGTGCAATAGGCTTTAATCCCCAAGGCCAAACCAGCAGGCATTAAGCATAGTAGCAGCGTAGATCATCACAGCTCAGAGCCACTGCTTCTTCGAGAAAGGATCTCCATGGAGGGTCTAAAGCAACGGCACATGGGTCTCATCAAAAGACTGGGAGCCTAGGGCCTGAGCAAAGGCAGCAGAGCCCCAGGCGGGGGTAGATGGTGGTGTGCGGGGCGGGGGAGGCCTCACCCTGCACAGGCCAGACAGGGTTTAGGAAAAGAAAGCCACGCCCTTCTCCCCTCATCAAATGCCTGTACCTTCACCAGGCATAAAGGCTGCCTTAGGACGCACACTTGACCTTGTACCTTGCCTCAGCTTTTCCTGTACATTGCCTTAGCTCAGGTTCCCCAGATTTGAGGAAGGGAGGAGCCAAACAAGGGTGCAATTTCAGGTCAAATCCCAGCCTCAGTCTGAAACCTCAGAGCTGTTCCGGAGTATAAATTATACTGCGGAATTTGTCCTGACTCAAGGCAAGGATGCTGGGCAGTCCCGGTCTGCGGCACAAGTGCAAAAGTGAGCACTCTTCTACTACTCCTGCAGAGGGCACGCGTCTCCCTGAGGGTCTGGCACTGATTCTGTGTAACTCCGGAGGCCCGGGCTGAAACTCTGCTTCACCCAGTCCTTGTATTCCCCTGGCCACAGCTGAGCAGAACAAGAAGTTGACAGCATGAATTCTGAACTTGGTGCAGACGCACCAGCGGGTCTTCAGCAGTTTCGTCTTCAATGTCATGACACCATTCTACCGGGTAGGGACTCTCCGACTCTGTATTTCATTTTGCAGGAGAAAATTAACCCGCGATTTATTTAAGCCCCTATATGTGCCTCTCTGTCCCTAGAAGGCCAACAAAATTGCTACCTAATACCACTGGTGAACTACTTTAAGGGATTTTTAAATCCAAACTTACAAAAATGTGAGAACTCAAAGCCCTGGTTTGCATTTTATTTGTTTCTTTGTTTGTTTGTTTGACATTCTGGAATTGTTGCATTTTTAATTCCCAAGATTATGTTCAACATGTTACATATATTAATCTTTTTTGTATTCATACATTTATTTCTTCAGCAATGGCATAAATATTTATTTATTTAAATACGTATTTACTGAGCAACAGCAGCCTGCCAGGTGCTCTGGGCTAGGCTCTGGGGTGTTACACAAATGAGACCAAGTCCCTTCATCTAAACAGAGCAGATTTGTGGGAGAGGCAGAGCAGGGAGACAGAGAATGCAGCGCAGTGTCAAACACGATGATAAATGTCTGAACAAAGGGGCTGTGGTGTCCCAGAGGAGATGAGTTATTTTTCTGGCCGCTGGAGGGAAATGTGCAAACAGCAGCACACTGGGCAGAAAGCCCCAGAGGAAAAGATTATGTGCGTCCTCGCTCAGCTCCGAGAGTCCTCCAAGTCATCAGCTGGGTGCTGCAGCCGCCCCTTCTGTTAGGAAAGAGACTCCGGGAGCAGTCACATCTGTGTGTGCAGAGGATAAATAAACTGCAGGCTGCGGGTGGAAGTGCCATGTGACAAAGCCATGGAAGGAACTGAAGACAAAAGTTGTCCTTGAGAGACCTTTGTGGTCCCCTGTTTCTGTGTCTTGTTGAAATGCATCACTGTGGTTGGGTCTTCTTATTTTTCCCCATGAAGATACCCTTGTGAAATTCATCCCAAGATTGAATCGTACCTTCTAGCCATATTGAATGTTTTCAAACCCTGAGTTTCTATCTAAGTGACAATACAGCTATGCCTTAAGATGAACTATTTTTTTCTGAATCACTTGGAGGATGGTTCTTTTGAAAAGTTTCTCTTGAAGTTCTTTGTTGCAAGAAGCAGTTATGGGTGGTGATGCTTGAGAAATAGACTCTTGGAATAGACTTATCCAGAACAGCAAGGAGGGAATGAGCCAGGCTATCTTCCAACTAGATGTTCACCCCAGTGGGTCCACTCACCCCTCCCCTCAGCACGTGGGAGATGCAGGTGAGGGTGTGGACTACTGTCCCTCCATTCTTCCCACTCACTACTATCTTGATCATGACCCTCAAGGAGTGACCACACAGTGCTCCAGCACCAAGTTACTCAAAAATTTCAATAATAAAATCATAATTCTCGGAGGGACAGCAGTGAAAATCTAAGTGCAACTCCTACATGGTTAAAAATACAGAGAACATAGGGTCTCATACCTACATTTCAGAATGTGCCCCTTCGGACATTTCCTACACTGGCTGAGCATGGACCTGTCCCTAAACTCTTGTTTCCTCTTGTTTCTCCTTCCCTTACCTCCTTATCTTCACCCTTCTCTTTCTCTTCTGTTGAAGTGTCCCACCTTCATCTGTGCGGGGGCGAAGTGAGCCAAAGCAAAAGGAACAGCAGCAAGAAGTGATATGGAAACAGGAGAAAGAATTCAACAGTGTTTCCATTGAAATGAGAGCAAAAGGTGAGTGGAAAAAATACAGGCTTCTCAAGACTTTTTGGGATATCCATGTCTCCCATCACCTAGGTTATTGGGATTCTAACTAATTTAACTTAATGGTAAAGGGCTATGTTAACCCAGCAAGCTGGGGGTCTTGGTCATGCCCAGGCAATTCACACAAGTGACATTTCTACCAAAACCACATTGGAAAGTCTCCTTTTTAGGGTGTAAAAAGTCTCAAGAGAGTATCATGCCCTCGCTAAACAACAAAAATAGGCAAAATCAGCTGCACACAAAAGCATAGTTTAAAAAATTATTGCAAGAGCTAAGGATGTGAAGAAACCTAAATGCAAAGTTCCAAAAGTGGAAAGTCCTTCCTCAGAAAAAAGGCATCGCTGTTGCCTTCATCCCCAGCACAGCAATGAAAGGGGGAGGAACTGGCAACAGGTAGAGAGGAGGAGAGACCAGATGAACTTCCCGTTCACTTTTAATGGCCGGACATGGGCCAGTATTGTGGGTGACACTCCTGACGGGCCCAGTGATGGAAGGAGCTCACACCCAGGTGCCAAAGGGCCTTCTCTGAGTCCACGGAGGTTGCAACCCAAATCACAGAGTGCAGCGAGAGACATAAGAGAAATCCCTTGTAGGCACACTGAGCCTTCAGGGAATGCATGGAACGCTGGAGGCAGAGTGCCAAGCCTTCTCCAGGGACACTGCCAGTGTCCAGAAAAGGGCTGGGGACAGGGCAGCAGGACAGAGAGAGATTTCCCCGGATGTGTAAAGCCAGAGGGCAGTATTGGAAAGCAAAGAAAACTCCCAGTACCTCAATTTGCAGTCCTTAGTCACGGTTGGATATTTGAATACTCAGTAGAAATGAAAAGAAGAGAGAACAATGAGTAAATTCTAAGTAATTGGCTTAAAATACAACCCAAAACTAAGTAAGTGATTCCAACATAGAAGGGAAATCACTCGAGTTACCTAAGTCATTTCCTCATCCACCATTGTCACAGTTAGGGTAACACAAGGTACTATAAAATTAAACCCCAAAATCTCAGTGATTTTATACAAGAGCTATTTTTTTTTCATTTTCATAAAATCCAAAATGATGCTCCTAATTTATGAGCAGCTCTCCCGCAAAGCACGATGCAGCCGTCTGTCTACATCAAGCCAGGAAAGGGAAAGAACCTAAAGTAGCATATGCAGGGAGCCTCAAGGAGCAGACGTGGATGTGGCATATGTCAGGGTTTTCACACTGTAGCACGCATCAAATCGACCTGGGATGCTGGCATGCGGAGATCCTGACTCCGTGCGTCTGGAACTGGGCTCAAGCACCTGCACGTACAACGCACTCCCCAGTGGCACCGACCCCACTGGTCTGTGGACTACACATTGAGTAGCACCAGCCTCTCTCCTCTCTGCTGATATCTTATTGGCCAGAGCTCAGTAATGTGGCAACACTTAACTGTGAGAGGATCTGGAAAATAGAGTCTAAACATATGCAAAGAAGGAAGAGAAAATGGGTTTGAAGAACAGCTGGAGAATCTGTTCCAATGCTTTTAAAAAAAGAATTTACTAACTTCTCCTCCAGGCAACCAAGGAACTGGGAAATTAAAAGAGATTTATAAATTGAAATTACAAATCCTTCTCTCAGTCAATCCTTTACACAAGAAAGATTTTTCACTTAAGGAATCACAGTCAGTTAAGGAAAAAATCAATGGCTTATATTTAGAAACTCTGCCACTGTCTCCTAACAATTGAGGTTGAGAAGGAGAAAGAAAAATAAAAGCCCAAGAATCACACAATGATAGCCAAGAAGAACACATTTGTGTGTCGGGATCTAGGCAAGCCTACTCTTTCAAACAGAAATGCTAATGGGTCCTTAACTCTGGGTAAAATATTAGCAATGTTGTAAGTACATTCATTCATCTCCAGGAGACCACACTTAATGGATGTAACTCCCTGACCTTTAAGATTTCACTTACATTTCTCATGATGCCCCTGAGAGTCTTACTCTGTTCGCATTTAGCCATTGGTCACAGGATAACAACGGTCTGTGATATAAGTAATTGCTTATAACAGCCATTGCCCTCCAGGGTTTCTTTCTTCTCAAAAAAGATTGTGTCCCCAGAATCGGAGAGACTTAGAGAGGTTGTTGAGTCTCTTCTGGCCTTCAGGCTAGAATGTATTTAAAAGCTGTCCCAAAGAAACAGAAATTTGAACTTCTGGTCTAATTTTCATCCACTCTCCCTAGAAAGGAATTCTGCCTTCATGTAACCTAAGTATGGCTCTTCGCAGTTAATTTACTTCCCTCTCATTTTGTCCTCAGGGAAACAAAAGATGTTTGGCCACCAGTTTTTCAAGTTCAAGAGCCTTTTGAAAAGCATGGGGACCCAATACAAAAATTAACATTATTGAACATCACATAAATAACCGGCCCTCTACTTAGCACTGGGAGTAGGAGGGTAGACAAGTCCATTGGCTGAAAAGTAGAAAAGTATTTGTTAATAAAATCAAAATGCCTCATTGTGGTTTTAATTTGCATTTCTCTGGTGATTGGTCGTGTTGAGCATCCTTTCATATGTCTCTGGGCCTCTGTGTGTCCTCCTTGGGGAAGGGCCTGTTCAGGTCCTTTGTCCATTTTTTTAATTGGGTTGTTTGGTTTTTTTGGGTTGTTTTACCTTGAGTATGAGTAAGTACCTTATAAATGTTGGATATTAACCTCTTACCAGATCAGTGAATATGTTCTCCCATTCTGTGGGTTGTTTTTTCATCTTGTTGATGATTTCCTTTGCTGGGCAAAACCTTTTTAGTTTAACATCCAGGATGTGGAGAAAGGGGAACTCTTTTGGACTGTTGGTGGGAATGCAGACTGGTGCAGCCTCCGTGGAAAGCAGTGTGGAGATACCTCAAAAAACTTAAAAAGTATCTGCCCTTTGACCCAGCGAGCGATCCCACTTCTGGGAATATACCCAAAGGAACCCAAAACACTAATTCAAAAGAACATAAGCACCCCTATGTTCAGTGCAGTGTTATTTACAATCACCAAGATATGGAAGCAGCCCAAGCATTCATCAGTGCATGAGTCGGTAAAACACCTATGGGAGATTTACACAATGGAATACTACTCAGCCATAAAAAAGGAAAAAAATTACCCTCTGCAACAGTATAGATGGACCTGGAAAACATTATGCTAAGTGAAATAAGCCATTCAGAGAAAGACAAATACCACATGATTTCATTCATACATGGAATCTAATGAACAAACTGAACCAACAAGGAAAATGGAGACAGACTTATAGACAGAAAGCAGGATGACAGCTGGGGACAGAGGTTAGGGGGGTGGAGAGACTGACCAAAAAGGAAAAAAGACTCAGGGTCATGGACAACAGTGTGGTGGGGAGAGGAATATAAAGGGATTAAATGATAATTAAAAAAATTAATAAATAAAAATTAAAAGAAAAAAATTAGACAACAAATAAAAACAAAATACCAATATTTTCAACTAACACTTCTTGGAAAGAAATGCATTCCACAGCTCCTCCTGGACCATGAGCCTCAGAACAGTAACTACACAATGTACAACACTAAAGTCCCTCCTACAAGCAATCCACCAAAAGTGGACCATCAGGGTCTGGAGGGACAGTCTCACAGCTATGAACTGGTCCTGACCACTGGGCTGGGCAAGGAGGAAGTCATCCTCAGCGCTCGGCCCACCCAGTGCCTTTCACGACAACTCATGAGCAACCTCTCAGGCCACGAAAGTAGGTAAGTGCTACATCGGAGTCAAATAGGGGTGGGACTTGGTTTCTGCCGTCTGGAAACTGAAAAGAGAGGCAGTCTGTTTCAGGAACAGTAATTACATCTCCCCCGCATGTCAAATCTTATGGCCTGCCGGGGGCTGTGAGCAGTGCCCTGTCGAGAATTATGACGCTTGATCTAAGGTTGGTGAGAAAGTACCGGAACTAATTAGCAGTGTCTGCCAGGACAGGGAGTGCGGAGGTGGCAGCACATTTCCCAGGCGTCCTCCTTCCCCAGCCAGTATTTTAGACAGGGCCTTTCTGCCCAGAGAGAGGAAGATCGCTTCCTCTGCCCGCCATCTGCCACCACCGAAGTTTCCTTCAGGTCCTGCAACAAAGATAAGGTCCTGAGAGGAGGCCTCTGGGGCTGCAGGCACCGGGTTGGTTAGCCCCAACTTTTCCCCTGTGGCCCCCAGGAAGGATT